>CM054951.1:17001368-17107477 GCA_029168755.2 Tillandsia fasciculata
AAGAATCGCAGCAAAATGATCTCGGGGTAGCCCAGGGGGGCTAAAACACTACGCTGCGCCGAAGGAGAAACACTAGAAGCACACGTCGCGCCGCAACCGTAAAATGGGGAACCTCGGGATTCGTGCCTCCTAAAATCCTAGAACTTGGCAGGGAGGATCAAGCACTAGAGATGAAAATCTTTGCTTGAGGGAGCTCGGGCTGAAGGTGAAAGGGTTGAGAGGAAAAGAACAAAGAAAGGGGCTTCGGGTTCGGGGACTTTTATATAGGCAGCAAAATCTTTGAAAATAATACCGAGGTGTCCCACTTTCGGGCGCACGGAAGTTTTCGGGCTGCTACCAGTAACGGGCCGGCCCGTTACTGTTCACGCCCGAACCCCGGGGCGGCCACGTAGCGCAGCCCAAGGCCCCTGGACCCCGCTGCACCCGGTGCACATGCTGTGATGATCCGGACTCCCGCAGAAGCCAAACAGTGACTAAAGGGAGTTTGTACAGTGCAATAAAGCCCGTAGAATCGAAATTGGATATTTTTAAAAGACTCTGCGCGAAAATCGGAGCAAACGGGATTTTCCGGGAGCCTTTTTCAAAATTTCGGATGAGAATTTGGCAAAACGGACGGCGAAATCGGACTCAGCGCGCGAAAACGGTCAAAATGGTATATTCACTTTATTTTTCGGCCAAAAATTACTGTTCACCGGAATTACTGTTCCGGCCGGCCGGAATTACTGTTCCGGCCGGCGGCGGCCGCCGGCGAGCGGCGGCGGGCGGCGGCGCACGGCGGCGGGCAGCGGCGCAGCAGCGGCGGGGCGGCGCGGCGGAGCGCGGCAGCGGGCAGGCGCGGGCAGGCTCGGGCAGGGGCGGCTGGTGCGCGGTCCATGGGCGGGCGTGCACCGGGTGCACCGAAGGTTCCAGCTGCCACGTGGCAGCTTCTCATTGGCTGGCCGGTTTCTAGAAGCCTCTAGAAGGTTGACACGTGGCACGCTCCTATAGGCCGACATTTTTCCGGAGAACCCGGAGCGCGGACCGATCACGTGGACCACGTGGCCACGTGGCGCATTTTCATTGGCCCATGCACGGATGTTTCCTGTTCGGTTGACACGTGGCGCAATACGGATGGCCCGTTTCGGTGTTTCCTGTTCGGCATCCGATCCCGTGTGGGAATATTCCCATTTGGGCCCATTATATAAGAGGTTCCACCCCCTCTCATTCCCCACCTTGGAATCCGAGCCTTAGAGAGAGAATTAGAGAAAACTCCCAATACGAAAGTTTTTCCTCTCTCTCTCATCTTTCTCTCTCTAGAATCTCAGGAATTTAGGGGTTACAGATAGTGAGATATCTGCGACGCGGCGCACTGCGACGATTTTTCTTTTAGGCCCATTTTCCGTCGCAGTTCCGTCGAAAATTCACTGCGGGCTAACCAGGTGGAATTTTTGGACGATTTTTGCGACAGCGCGACCGTAAGAGGTAGGGCTTCGATTTCCGTATTGATCATTTTGCTCCGTTTCGTACTTTTGGCACAGTTTTAAGGTCCTCTTTTGACCCCCTTTTTACTGTGATGATTTTTGGACAGCACCGACTTCTCCGATTTTTATCTTGACGTAGGAGCGTCAGATCGAGACGTTTAAAGAGTCGATTTTGATCAACTTTTCGCGAGGAACGCAACCGTAATTTTTCTGGGATTTTAAGAGCTCATTTTAGAGGTGAAAAATTCCTCTTTTCCCGTGCTGTCTGAAAAACAGCAAATATTGTGGTTTTTGGGTTTTGTATTTATACCGGGAGCATTGATTTGCAGGATTTGAGGACTGTGGACAACCAGGAGACTACCTGGGGTGTTGTTTGAGCTGTTCAAGGTGGGCGGTTGTTGCTTACCTCATTTTTGACAAGCTCACTGGGATTACTGGAAATCCCCTAAAATATGACAATTAATGAAAACATTGGGACTACTAACAGGACAATTAATGAGAACCAGGACTACTAACAGGACTACTAACAGGACTACTAACAGGACAATTAATGAGAACTATTGGGACAAATTAATATGACAAATGACAAGGACCGCTGGGACAAACTCCCCTAAAATTTAATATAACCCCACAAATGACATGATGACTTATATTGGGACACTGTGATTGAGACAAAGGCTATAATCTCGCATGCAAATGAATTTTATCAATTGTTTTCAACGTTTCACCCTATTTTTATAACTTTTATAAATAAAGACAGTTGCATGCATGCCCGGACATCAGGTAAGGCCACTATTTACTGCTACACTTCCATATTGGGATTTTAACATATTTTATTATTGTCCTTTGCATTATTTGTTG
The DNA here is from genome assembly GCA_029168755.2 of Tillandsia fasciculata. Taxonomy (NCBI): domain Eukaryota; kingdom Viridiplantae; phylum Streptophyta; class Magnoliopsida; order Poales; family Bromeliaceae; genus Tillandsia; species Tillandsia fasciculata. Next base: position 17,003,690 of record CM054951.1, read on the forward strand.
TTGCTCAAGTGTGAGCAGGGGTTTGGGATAGTGTAGCCAAAGTTGTACTAAATTGTGGACTTGTGGGGTATTGCGGTGACCGCGGACAGTAGGCGGTTGACCAGATGTTTATCCTTGCATCAGATTGGGGTTGAGTTTAGTTTATTTATTGCATCAGTTGGGGATTGGGTTTCTGTAGTAGATGGAGTTTCCCACTTTGATCATGGTTATGATCCAGTCCTGCTATATTGAGACATGTGCTACAGAGATACTTGTGATACTGGTGACAGAGATGTTTTACTCGTGTGGGTCGCTCCCCTCGAGTGCCACTCCGGAGTGTGCTATTATCCCCTATCGGCAACCCCGATTTGGCCAACATTATCCCCTATCGGCATATCCGATTTGGCAAATACTATCCCCTATCGGCGTTATACCCGATTTGGCAAGGCACAGCAGGAAGTACCAATTTTGCTGGTGACACCAGATTGAGTTCATTCAAACAGGCATTTATACACTGATTCATACATTTAGTTATTTTATTGCTTGGCATTTAGAGGCATGGTGGTGGTAGTTTCCTTTTTATCAGCAGTCTTTATAGCTTACAACTGTTCTTTCCTGTTGCCTCTAGTAGTCCTAGTGGGTGCGTCAGAGTTGAGGTTTTTACCCACTAGGGGAGGCTGCTGGTTTATCTGGTAGTTCTCACCCCCATTGTTATTTTTCTGTTCCCTTCTCCTCCCTTCTTTTGCAGAGTCATCTGCGGGAGCTGCTAGGCCATCAGCAGCTGATAAAGGTAAGGGGATCGCTGAGTAGATGGATCTCCTGGGAGACACAGAGCTGTAGATAGACATCAGACCCCACTCAGACTGTGATATTCTCTTTTTTTGTTATTTTGGGTCTGGCTTCCGCCAACTGGATGTACTATTTTTATGAACTGGGGGAAATCGTTGTACATATTACAGTTTCATTTTCTTTCCCAAGTCTGAGATACTATGTGGTTCTTCCCTTTCAGCTCTGTATTATGCTCTTTTATCATACATTATATTTGAGCAGGTTACCAGCGCTTCGTGTACACGGGAAGTTCCGTGTGCACGGCGGATCTGTAGACGGACCCGGGGTCTGGTTTACACCCGGGGCGTGACAGATTAAAGTTGGTATCAGAGCTTAGGGATAGGTCAGTTGGGACTTAGGAAACCCTAGGCTTTTGGCAGACCCTAGGATAATAGGGTATGAGAGACGTGATAATTTTGCGGAAGTCGTTGGGTTATTTATTTAACTCTTCTAGTAAAGAAAGAAGGATCGACTTAGCCTACTTCTGGTAGACAGTTATGTTGGCTGCAGACAACATAAAGTCACAGAAATAGGAGGATGTCTTTGACTTTCGTTAAGAGTGGGTCATGTAGGGTGATGATACTGAGTATGGTTTCTTGTGGTAGGATGCCTCCGCGACGGAGAATGTTGACGCGTTCTCAACCTGATTCCCCTGAACCCGATCAGGAGGAGTCTGATCAGGGCCAGCAGAGTGAGGTGCAAGAGCTGCAAGCTCAGATGGCCCAGATGTCTGAAGCTGTTCGGCGTCAGGAGGAGGCCATGAGCCGGCTGACGCAGATGTTAGAACAGAGGGCGCAGCCTGTTGTAGCACCCTCGGAGAATTCTCCCGTACCTTCTTCCCCTGCCATGAATCCCCCAGTTGTACCAGTGACCCTGGCATCCCCTGTGGCTCAGGGAGCAATCCGGCCATTGACTCCTGCAGAGGAGCAGGAGTTTGCGGACAAACTTACTCAGTTCTGTAAGCGGGGACCGCCCAGGTTTTCAGGGCGGGATACTCAGCCTTGGGAGATCGGGACTTGGCTTTCCTCAATGGAGAAGTTATTTCGAGACTTCTTCATTGACCCGAAGTACAGGGTACATATGGCTGTACACTGCTTAGACGGGGATGCTGATGCATGGTGGCGCCGGGTGGAACCCCTGGAATTTCAGACCACTCGGCAGCTACCCTGGTCAGAATTCAAGAAGATGATTTTAGATACGTATTTCTCCACAAGTATGAAGAAAAAGCTGGAAGACGATTTGAAGAATCTGCAGCAAGACAACCGGACAGCATTGAACTATTTTCAGGAGTTCAAGCGGATACTCAACTGCATACCTTATGTCGCCAGGGACGGACCCCACCAGGTAGAGCTCTTTGAGTCGGGCTTGCGCCCAGAGATCTATACTCTGGTGCATGCTCAGAGACTACAGACCTTGGAGGAGGCGGCAGAGCATGCCCAGTGGGTTGAGAGGGGAGACCACGTCGTCGCCAGACGTGGGGGCCTGGTCGCTCAAGGCGCTGACAGAAAGCGACCAGCGCCGGACGACGGGGGACAGGCCAGTTCTTGGAGGCCGCCACGACCGCCACGGCCTCAGTTTTCCGGCCGCGGACGTTCTGAACGGCGAGGGCCTGGTGGATCCCAGAGGCCACCGCAACATCAGCAGCAACAGCATTCGCCTCAACAGAGATCGCAGTCGCGGCAGCAAGGGCCCCCGCGACAGAGGCAGCAGGCGAGGCAGCCACAGGCTACGGTTAGGTGCATTTTCTGCCAAGGACAACATACCTCTGATACTTGTGATCTGAGGTTTGGCCGCTGTTATCGATGTGGACAGTCTGGCCACCTCCGAGCTGCCTGCCCATATGCACCATCGACGGCTCCTTCTTCAGCATCTGCTCCTTCTTCATCCCAGCAGTGGTCGACAGCTCAGCGACCATATGCTCCAGCAAGCAGGCCATCTTCTTCCTATCCCACGGAGTATCGCCCTCCAGCTCAGAGTGGGCGAGTATATGCTGCGCAAGTAGAGGACTCTTCGGCGGCAGAACACGTGGTGGCAGGTATCACCTTACTTTCTGGCATTAGGACTCGTACATTATTTGATACTGGAGCATCGCATTCTTTTATCAGTAAATCATTTGCATCATTACATGGGATAGAGGTAGGACTGTTACCACGTGCACGAGAGGTTCAGATTCCCGATCACACCTTGCACGTGGAAGAGTGTTGTTGGTCCTGCCCGATGCAAATCGAGTCCTGGATTATGCCAGCTGACCTGTTGGTCTTGAGACAGCTGAAGGACTTCGATGTGGTCCTCGGAATGGACTGGCTGGCTCGGTATTTCGCAACTATTGACTGTGCCGCAAGGACTGTCACTTTTAAAGAGCCAGGCCAGGAAATGTTGGTATTTCGGGGATGTCAGAGTGCTTTCTTTGCCTCCATAATTTCGACTTCTCGAGCGAGGCAAATGATCCAACGAGGATGTGTAGCCTTTTTGGCTAGTGTTGTTGAGGGGCCTACGGCGGCGCCGAAACTCGGGAATATCCCTATTGTTCGCGAGTTTCCGGATGTTTTTCCACCTGAACTAACTAGTATGCCGCCAGATAGGGAGATTGAGTTCGTGATTGACGTGGTTCCAGGAACTGCGCCAATCTCTAAGGCTCCTTACCGAATGGCACCGGCTGAGTTGCGAGAGCTTAAGGCGCAACTCCAGGATTTAATGGATAAGGGCTTTATCAGGCCGAGTGTGTCGCCTTGGGGAGCACCGGTGCTATTCGTGAAGAAGAAAGATGGGTCACTTAGACTATGTGTGGACTATAGGGAATTAAATAAAGTGACCATCAAGAACAAGTACCCTTTGCCGCGCATTGATGATCTCTTTGATCAGCTGCAAGGGTCTTGTGTCTTCTCTAAGATAGATCTGCAATCCGGTTACCACCAGTTGAAGGTGAAGGCCGAGGATATTCCGAAAACGGCCTTTAGATCACGGTACGGGCATTATGAATTTACAGTTATGCCTTTTGGACTAACTAATGCCCCTGCCGCATTCATGGATTTAATGAACCGAATCTTCAAACCATACTTAGACCGATTCGTGGTAGTTTTCATTGATGATATCCTGGTCTACTCCCGAAGTAATACGGAGCATGAGGAGCACTTAAGGATCGTGCTGCAACTTCTGCGAGAGAAGAAGTTGTTTGCCAAACTGGCAAAATGCGAGTTTTGGCTTCGGGAGGTAGTCTTCTTGGGCCATGTGATTTCTGCCGCAGGAGTGGCAGTGGACCCGGCAAAGATTGAGGCAGTCCGTGATTGGCCCCGACCGACGACGGTTTCTGAGGTACGTAGCTTTATGGGATTAGCTGGGTATTACCGTCGGTTTGTGGAAGGCTTTGCGAAGCTTTCCACACCCCTCACTCGCTTGACACGTAAAGAAGTGAAATTTATCTGGAGTGAGGACTGTCAAAAGAGCTTTGAGGAGCTAAAGAATAGACTGATGACCGCACCTATCCTTTCCCTCCCCGTTATGGGAAAAGGATATGTGATCTACAGCGATGCATCACACAGCGGACTTGGTTGTGTGTTGATGCAAGAAGGAAGGGTAATTGCTTATGCATCAAGGCAACTCAAAGATTACGAAAAGAATTACCCTACCCATGACTTGGAGCTCGCTGCTGTAGTGTTTGCACTAAAACTTTGGCGTCATTATCTATATGGGGAACACTGTGAAATCTACACCGACCACAAGAGCCTAAAATACCTGTTCACACAAAAGGAGCTAAATTAAGGCAGCGTAGGTGGTTAGAGCTATTAAAAGATTATGATGTAGATATTCTCTACCACCCAGGCAAAGCTAATGTGGTCGCTGACGCCTTGAGTAGAAGAGCGGTGCAAAGTTTGTCTATGTTGATCACAGACCAGGCACCACTATTAGAGGAGATGAGACGGCTTGAGATAGAGGTTGTGTCCCCTGGGGTCTCTGCTAGACTGACATCTTTAGTCGTGCAGCCCACTCTGCTGGACAGGATCAGGGAGAAACAGAGTGAGGACCCCCACTTGACCAGGATTAGAGACCAGATTCCGAGTAATCAGTCAGGGGACTTTGCGGTAGATGCCTCGGGAGTACTAAGGTACAGGAACCGAGCATGTGTGCCAGCGGATGCGGAGATCCGAGAGCAGATATTGCGAGAGGCCCATTATACACCTTATACCCTACATCCTGGTGGGACTAAGATGTATAAGGACCTCAAGGCACACTTTTGGTGGAATGGCATGAAAAGGGATGTCGGGAGATTTGTGGCTCAGTGTTTAACTTGTCAGCAGGTGAAAGCTGAGCATCGAGTGCCAGCTGGCAAGTTACAGAGTCTCCCAATTCCCCAGTGGAAATGGGACCACATTACGATGGATTTTGTGGTCGGATTGCCAAGGGCACAAGGAGGAGCAGACGCTATCTGGGTAGTCGTGGATCGACTTACCAAGTCGGCACACTTTCTGCCCATGCAGACTACGTGGCCACTTGACCGACTAGCCCAGTTATATCTGGATGAGATAGTGAGATTACATGGAGTACCCGCCTCCATTGTGTCAGATAGAGACCCGAGGTTTGTTTCGCATTTCTGGAAAAGTTTGCAAACAACCTTGGGGACTGAACTCAGGTTCAGTACGGCCTTTCATCCGCAGACAGATGGGCAGTCAGAGCGGACTATACAAATCCTGGAGGACATGTTGAGGGCTTGCGTCCTGGATTTCGGCGGAGGGTGGATTCGACACTTATCTTTAGCCGAGTTCGCGTACAACAATAGCTTTCAAGCGAGCATTCAGATGGCTCCGTTTGAAGCATTGTATGGACGCAAGTGTCGATCACCACTTTATTGGAGTGAAGTGGGCGAGAGGCGGACCTTGGGACCAGATGTGTTGTTAGAGGCAGAAGAGAAGGTCCGAGTGATTCAGAAGCATCTTCAGACCGCCCAAAGCCGACAAAGGAGCTATGCCGATGTTCGGCGACGAGACTTAGAGTTTCAGGTTGGTGATCATGTGTTCCTGAAAGTCTCGCCGTCCAAAGGAATCAGGAGATTCGGCATTCGTGGAAAACTCAGCCCCCGATATATTGGACCCTTTGAGGTATTGGAGCGTATCGGACCAGTTGCCTACCGACTTGCACTTCCTCCGAGGCTTGCTGGTGTCCATAATGTATTTCATGTCTCTACTTTGAGGAAGTATGTCTTCGACCCATCGCACGTCATCGACTTCACACCGCTTGAGATCAGCGAGGATTTGAGGTATGAGGAGCGCCCACTGCGAATTCTGGATCGAGAGGTAAAAGAATTGCGCAGTAAGGCCATTCCCTATGTAAAGATCCAATGGAGCAATCATGACGAGCGCGAGGCTACATGGGAGCTCGAGTCGGAGATGAGGGATGCCCACCCCTACTTATTCGAGACATCGGACTGAGGATTATTGTTTAGTCTCGTTTCGAGGACGAAACTCTTTTTAGTGGGGGAGGATGTGATGATCCGGACTCCCGCAGAAGCCAAACAGTGACTAAAGGGAGTTGTACAGTGCAATAAAGCCCGTAGAATCGAAATTGGATATTTTTAAAAGACTCTGCGCGAAAATCGGAGCAAACGGGATTTTCCGGGAGCTTTTTCAAAATTTCGGATGAGAATTTGGCGAAACGGACGGCGAAATCGGACTCAGCGCGCGAAAACGGTCAAAATGGTATATTCACTTTATTTTTCGGCCAAAAATTACTGTTCACCGGAATTACTGTTCCGGCCGGCCGGAATTACTGTTCCGGCCGGCGGCGGCCGCCGGCGAGCGGCGGCGGGCGGCGGCGCACGGCGGCGGGCAGCGGCGCAGCGGCGGGGCAGCGGCGGAGCGCGGAGGAGCGCAGGCGCGGGCAGGCGCGGGCAGGGCGGGCGGCTGGTGCGCGGTCCATGGGGCGGGCGTGCACCGGGTGCACCGAAGGTTCCAGCTGCCACGTGGCAGCTTCTCATTGGCTGGCCGGCTTCTAGAAGCCTCTAGAAGGTTGACACGTGGCACGCTCCTATAGGCCGACATTTTCCGGAGAACCCGGAGCGCGGACCGATCACGTGGACCACGTGGCCACGTGGCGCATTTGCATTGGCCCATGCACGGATGTTTCCTGTTCGGTTGACACGTGGCGCAATACGGATGGCCCGTTTCGGTGTTTCCTGTTCGGATCCGATCCCGTGTGGGAATATTCCCATTTGGCCCATTATATAAGAGGTTCCACCCCCTCTCATTCCCCACCTTGGAATCCGAGCCTTAGAGAGAGAATTAGAGAAAACTCCCAATACGAAAGTTTTTCCTCTCTCTCTCATCTTTCTCTCTCTAGAATCTCAGGAATTTAGGAGTTACAGATAGTGAGATATCTGCGACGCGGCGCACTGCGACGATTTTTCTTTTAGGCCCATTTTCCGTCGCAGTTCCGTCGAAAATTCACTGCGGGCTAACCAGGTGGAATTTTTGGACGATTTTTGCGACAGCGCGACCGTAAGAGGTAGGGCTTCGATTTCCGTATTGATCATTTTGCTCCGTTTCGTACTTTTGGCACAGTTTTAAGGTCCTCTTTGACCCCCTTTTTACTGTGATGATTTTTGGACAGCACCGACTTCTCCGATTTTTATCTTGACGTAGGAGCGTCAGATCGAGACGTTTAAAGAGTCGATTTTGATCTACTCTTCGCGAGGAACGCAACCGTAATTTTTCTGGGATTTTAAGAGCTCATTTTAGAGGTGAAAAATTCCTCTTTTCCCGTGCTGTCTGAAAAACAGCAAATATTGTGGTTTTTGGGTTTTGTATTTATACCGGGAGCATTGATTTGCAGGATTTGAGGACTGTGGACAACCAGGAGACTACCTGGGGTGTTTGAGCTGTTCAAGGTGGGCGGTTGTTGCTTACCTCATTTTTGACAAGCTCACTGGGATTACTGGAAATCCCCTAAAATATGACAATTAACTGGAACAATTGGGACAAAGTAACAGGACAATTAATGAGAACCATTGGGACTACTAACAGGACTACTAACAGGACTACTAACAGGACAATTAATGAGAACTATTGGGACAAATTAATATGACAAATGACAAGGACCGCTGGGACAAACTCCCCTAAAATTTAATATAACCCCACAAATGATATGATGACTTATATTGGGACACTGTGATTGAGACAAAGGCTATAATCTCGCATGCAAATGAATTTTATCAATTGTTTTCAACGTTTCACCCTATTTTTATAACTTTTATAAATAAAGACAGTTGCATGCATGCCCGGACATCAGGTAAGGCCACTATTTACTGCTACACTATCATATTGGGATTTGAACATGTTTTATTATTGTCCTTTGCATTAGATGTTGTTGCTCAAGTGTGAGCAGGGGTTTGGGATAGTGTAGCCAAAGTTGTACTAGATTGTGGACTTGTGGGGTATTGCGGTGACCGCGGACAGTAGGCGGTTGACCAGATGTTTATCCTTGCATCAGATTGGGGTTGAGTTTAGTTTATTTATTGCATCAGTTGGGGATTGGGTTTCTGTAGTGGATGGAGTTTCCCACTTTGATCATGGTTATGATCCAGTCCTGCTATATTGAGACATGTGCTACAGAGATACTTGTGATACTGGTGACAGAGATGTTTTACTCGTGTGGGTCGCTCCCCTCGAGTGCCACTCCGGAGTGTGCTATTATCCCCTATCGGCAACCCCGATTTGGCCAACATTATCCCCTATCGGCATATCCGATTTGGCAAATACTATCCCCTATCGGCGTTATACCCGATTTGGCAAGGCACAGCAGGAAGTACCAATTTTGCTGGTGACACCAGATTGAGTTCATTCAAACAGGCATTTATACACTGATTCATACATTTAGTTGCTTGGCATTTAGAGGCATGGTGATGGTAGTTTCCTTTTTATCAGCAGTCTTTATAGCTTACAACTGTTCTTTCCTGTTGCCTCTAGTAGTCCTAGTGGGTGCGTCAGAGTTGAGGTTTTTACCCACTAGGGGAGGCTGCTGGTTTATCTGGTAGTTCTCACCCCCATTGTTATTTTTCTGTTCCCTTCTCCTCCCTTCTTTTGCAGAGTCATCTGCGGGAGCTGCTAGGCCATCAGCAGCTGATAAAGGTAAGGGGATCGCTGAGTAGATGGATCTCCTGGGAGACACAGAGCTGTAGATAGCCATCAGACCCCACTCAGACTGTGATATTCTCTTTTTTTTTTATTTTGGGTCTGGCTTCCGCCAGCTGGATGTACTATTTTTATGAACTGGGAGATTATTGTACATATTACAGTTTTATTTTCTTTCCCAAGTCTGAGATACTATGTGGTTCTTCCCTTTCAGCTCTGTATTATGCTCTTTTATTATACATTATATTTGAGCAGGTTACCAGCGCTTCGTGTACACGGGAAGTTCCGTGTGCACGGCGGATCTGTAGACGGACCCGGGGTCTGGTTTACACCCGGGGCGTGACACCTGCACCCGCGAATGGCAACGTGCCACGCGTCCCCGGCAGCCCGTGCACCGCGCACGCCGCGCCGTGCACCGCGCACGTCGCCGTGCCCCCCGGCCACCTGCCCGCGTACGGCACCTGCCCCGGTCAACTGCCCCACCAGTCGCGTGGACCGGGAGCACAGCACCGCACCAACCATCTCATGCCACGTGTCCACCCGGTCTACCGTGCACCCCGGCCCAAATTCCGTGGACCGCGCCTTCAAAACCAACCAACCAGGAGCCGCCACGTGGCACCTCCCTGGTGCACGACCTCCGCGGTGAACCGCGCCCCTGCCCGCGCACCTGCGCTCCTGCCCGCGGCCTGCCCGCGCCGCATGCCGCCGCCTGCCGCCTGCCCGAGGCCGCGCCGCCGCCCGCCGGCGCTGCCCGCCGCCGCCGGCCGTCGCCGGCGATCGCCGGAAGTACTGTTCCGGCGTGAACAGTACCCACAAGCTCAAAAACGACAAGCAAATAGCCCATCTTGACCGTTTTCACGCGCTGATTCCAAAAACGACGTCCGTTTCGCCAAAATCCGCCTCTAAAATTTGCCGGAGGCTCCCACAAACCCCAAAAACTGCCACAACTTCCGGGAGTCCGCTTTTGGACATCCGGACTCAGAATCGAGCAAACAAAAAACCATTTTCAAGCGTTTTTCCGCGCTGAATCCAAATCCACCCTCCGTTTGGCCTAAATCCTTTTCTAAAATTCGGCAAAAGCAGCCGAAGGCCAATACAGCCAACCAACGCTCACAGGGTCCATCTGTGGCATCCCTTTGATGCACCATGGGCCAGATACACCATCAACAGGTGTTTGCACAGTGGATTCATGGGAAAAAGCTATAAGGAGATTAGGGGCCCTACATCCCCGAAATTTGGATTAGTCCTCTATATAAATGATATAATAGGACTAAATTTCTAACCCGGCTATGGCATTTTGGATGGTAGCAAGATCCAAGAGGAACATAAGAGTTAAGCGTGCTAGAGCTAGAGTAGTTCTAGGATGGGTGACCCCCTGGGAAGTGGGGCGTCTCAGTTGGTATCAGAGCCATTCACCAGTCGGAAATGTGAGATGAGTCTCGGCTGAGCCAGGGTTATATAGCGGGTAGAGCGAGGCTCCCCGGCTAATGACCGTTGTGAGTGGAGTGCAGCTCCTCACAAGGTCGGCTAAGGCTAGCGAGACGAGTCTCACATCGCCTGGTGCTTGTGAGTGTGCTTGAGCCTGACGTGGACGTCAGGGCTTAAAGGGGGGAAGAATGTGACACCCCCGAAATTTGGATTACTCCTCTATATAAATGATATAATAGGACTAAATCTCTAACCCGGCTATGGCATTTTGGATGGTAGCAAGATCCAAGAGGAACATGAGAGTTAAGCGTGCTAGAGCTAGAGTAATTCTAGGATGGGTGACCCCCTGGGAAGTGGGGCGTCTCACAGAAAATAAAAAGCTGGCGAGTAAATATAGCCAACAGTTTTTCCACATTTATATACAAGGACCATAACTAGCATCTCTCCAAATGTTTGAATACTCAGAAAGCATAAATTAATTATAGGAGATTTGATGCACTTGCGAGATCAGCGTACACGTTTCCAATATTAACATCAGAAACACGGAGTATCATCAACCGTGTACGTTTTGTAGTAACTACCTTATTTCCCAAGCTGCACACAGCACATTCCCTAGATAGAGATCACTCATGATAATCGCGGAAAGAAACGAACAAGATCATTATTATATTATCAAAAATAAAAAGCTGGCGAGTAAATATAGCCAACAGTTTTAGTTTTTTCGTAAAAACATACTATTTTTCCACATTTATATACAAGGACCATAACTAGCATCTCTCCAAATGTTTGAATACTCAGAAAGCATAAATTAATTATAGGAGATTTGATGCACTTGCGAGATCAGCGTACACGTTTCCAATATTAACATCAGAAACACGGAGTATCATCAACCGTGTACGTTTTGTAGTAACTACCTTATTTCCCAAGCTGCACACAGCACATTCCCTAGATAGAGATCACTCATGATAATCGCGGAAAGAAACGAACAAGATCATTATTATATTATCAAAAATTCAAAGATAGGAACACCAAGATTGGTTCATCAAGCAGCAACGATCGCACGTGTTTGACACGCTTGTCCATGCTATCAAGATCCAGCAAATCAGTAATACCATAATACCGAATCACATTCGGCATTTTACATCTATGATAGGAAATCTACGGACCACGTGAAAATTCCAGTCGGTAAATAAAAATAAAGCCCATTTGATACAGCTGCAGCAGCTGAAAATTACTACTATTAATAATAATAACAACTATAGCAGCAATAATAATACTAGCAATAATAATAACAGCCATAATAGTTATAATCAATGCTGGCTTGAAGGTTGATATGCATAAAAATTAGGACAGGCAACAGTAAGAACCTTATAAGCATCCTTAAAGGAAACCCACTAGCCCAAGCACCATAAAGTTGCCAGCTAAGACAATTTCCTGGCCAGAACTTCAAAACGAATCTAAAATACTTTCAAAAAGTTAACTTCAGTAAAAAAAAACACGGCAAATATCATTAGATCCACCTAGAAAGCTTATGGACCCAGGTAACAATCAGGTTCGATAAAATGGTAAAATAACTTCAAAGCGTTATAGAGAATAAATTCTTAATTAAACAGCGAAAGCAATAAATTCGGTTGCAATACGAACAGTACCGACCGAACTAGGTAATCTGATTTCTTTTTATTTTTTCTCAGACACTCTCCCTATGTTATGAATTTAATAAATAATTTTACCAGAATACACGTGAGTAGGTACCAGGACCAGTACCCCTTTATATAGATTACATATCAACTTCCCATCAATAAGATATACTATATTAAATAATTCTATATTTTTTTGGATTGACCCTTATCTATAGTAAATCTAAATTTAAATATAATTAATTAGCCCACATATATGAAAATCCTAACAATCTCTCACTTGGCTTATATTAATTATATTTCATGAACGAATTTTCTATACTCCAATTTTTATTGCGCATTATAGAAAACTTTATGGTCAAATACCTTAGAACTTACTTGATCATTAACTCAAACTAAAAGACTACAATGATAAGAACTACGGCGGTCCACCTCTCTATATTGAAAATTTTCTTCCATAATTACCATATCATCTTCATCTTCTAGCCAAGTGCTTTATATGGTACAACTTTATGAATGAACTAAAAACCATATGTCCATTCGTTAACAGACAAAACTTTATGTCTATTAAACGGTCCAAATACAACTGCATCAAAACTGTAACTTTATTGAAAAGAAAATAAAAATAATGTTATAATTTTATACATAAAAAAAACTAATTAGACCCAGACTACAAACATGATCTTTATATGACCCAGGTGCTAGCCCCTTGCTCATTGGGTCTGCTATCATACACTTGGTACTGATGTATTCAATTCTAACATATCCTTCATCTATCTTCTCTCTCACAACAAAATACTTGGTATCCAAGTGTTTACACCCCGTTGTAATTTTGTTGTTATAGGCAAAGGAAACTGCAGCTGAACTATCACAGAAAATTTTTATTGGACGAGCAATAAAGTCAACAATCTTTAAGTCTGTGATAAAATTCCTAAGCCAAATAGCCTATGATGTGGTCTCATAACATGCAATGTACTCTGCAGCCATGGTCGAAGGAGCAGTAATACTTTATTTGCTGCTCTTTCATGAAATTGTTCCACCAGCAAGCAGAAAAATATACCTAGTTGTACACTTTCTAGTATTTGGGGCATCCCGCAAAATCAGAGTCCGAATATCCGATCAACTCCTAATGATCTGATCTCCTGTATATCACCATATGATCCAAAGTACCCTTCAAATACCTCATAACTTTCTTAGCAGCCTTCCAATGCACATACCTGGATTACTTTGATACCTGCCAAGCAATCCAACGGCAAAAGCAATATCCAAACGTGTGCACGTCTGTGCATACATAAGACTACCGTGCATACATAAGACTACCGACTGCAGAGGCATATGGTATGTTTTTCATCTGTTCAATTTCATATTGATTCTTGGGACATTGAAAAGCATTAAGCTTATTCCCTTTCTGAACGGGAGCAGCACTCTGTTCAATTTCAAATTGATTCTTGGGACATTGAAAAGCATTAAGCTTATCCCCTTTCTGAACAGAAGCAGCACTCAGCTTACAATTATGCATTTCAAAATTTTCCAAAAATAGGAGATTATTAGGATTTTCATATATGTAGCCTAATTATTTATATTTAAATTTACTATAGATAAGGCCAATCCTAAAAGATATAGAATTACTTGATGTATTCTCGATGTATGGAAGGAGGTGTGTTACTTTCATGTTTGTTGTGATCCTCTATGTTTGGGAAAATGGTATCCATCATAATCTTGATTTTGAGAGTGTCGCGGGTCAAGTTTTGGGCAATCATCCCCTCCCTCCAATTTTAGAATCTACATCTGAGATTGGATAGTCATATTCTATGTTTTGCTAAAACGGCATTTTATTGAACGTAGGTTTTCCATAAGAAAAATATGAAGCGTAGAGGAAAGGCTTTGAAAGGTCGCATTAGACAAAAGGATATGGACATTTTGCACTCCCTCATATCTAACCGGTAAGACAAATTGTGCTTAATGAATAATGCTATATTTCTGACTCTCTTGGATGTTATTGCCAAACATCATCCCAAGCTCACTTGGCAGTGGGGAATATGATTTGACCTTGGATGGTATTCATGAGAATTTTCTGCGGCTTTCCTATCATGATCCACTGATGCAAAAGACTGTAAGTACCTTGAAATATGTCTTTAGTTTACCAAATCTTCTTTGATTTTTTTTTTTAATATCCATGCATCACACGCTGGGGGGCTTAGAGTCCTCTGCCTTCTCGTGCTCCTTGTTCAGCACCTGTTATCATATCAAAATATCATCATAAGCTTCATTAGTGATATTGCGATAGGATAATTTGTTTTTCCAACCAAAATAAAATATTAGCAACCATTGTTAGCAGTATAAAGCAAGTGCAGCAGACTATGAAAACAACAGTCAAGAAAACAAGCTTACCTTATTGTTTATCAAGTTGAAAAGTGCAATAACACTCCGGATTAAAGCAGACAGATATATAACCATCATCATATCATTTGTTTTCACTGCATGACAATTAAAGTAGATTAATTTAAAAAGCTACTTTAAGTATGAACCGAGAAGTGAGAACTCCCACAAGCAAAAGCATAGTTATTCTCTGCTTGTAGTAAAATGGCAACATTACCTGAACGCACCCTAAGGTCCCGTTTGGTTCTGGTATAAATTTAAGAGGTATAAATTTTTTTATACCTAGGATAGTTTGCTATTCCGGGATAATCAAGTATAAAAGTTAAATTGCGTTTGGTTCAAAAGTTGGTATTCTCTGGAATAAAAAAAATTATGTTTGGTTAAAATTATGGGATAATGAAGAATATTAGAAAAAGATGATAGATTTTTTATCAAAATACCAATTTTACCCTTACCTTATATATATATATAAATTAATTTTAATTATTATAAATTAATTAAAATGACAATTTAATTGTTAATAAATTATATCTTACCTAAATAAAATATTTTTTTATATTTTATAGTATATTTTAGTAAATAATAATTAGTAAACATAATTAGTAAATAAAATATAAAATAATTTTTATATTTTATAGCATATTTTATTAAATAAAATTAGTAAACATAATTAGTAAATAGTATATTTTAGTAAATATAGTTTCAGATAGGAAGTTAAGCTAAAGCAAAAAAATAAAAAATAAAAATTTCATTCATTGCCCCTAGGTATAAACCTTATTCCAGGAGGAAGGTGAAATAGAAATTAACGGATTATTCTGGAATAACCCGTTAAGCTTAGAATATTTTAAACTTTTATCCTTATATTTTTTTTCCTCTTGTTTGGCAAGAATTGGGGGATAAAGGGGAAAGATTATTCCCCCTTTATCCCCAACTAAACAGGGCTTAAGTAGTTAAAACGCTAATTTATATTCAAGTAAAATGCTCCGAATGTTTTTCAAATTACAATACAATATAGATACGAATATTAAATTATAGACTTAAAATTTTCATTTTGCACCCTAAAACTCATTTCAAGCTCAACACATGCTTTGTTTTTGTTTTTGTTTTTTTGCTTTTGTTTTCTGATTTAATTTGCTAAACAGAAATCAAATGCAAATTTTTAATATGTCGACCGGTAAGGTGTAGTGCAAAATAATTACAAACCAAAAATTTAAATATTTATTCACACGGACTGTATCCACCGTATCGTATCGTGCCAATAAAATATCGACACACGATACAATCCCATGCCGATGACACTAACTCAAAATTTTACTAAATTATTTTTTTAAAAAAAAATTATTAAGTAATTTTTTCAATAAAACTTAAAATATTTGATAAAAATATATAATAAATAAATAAACAAATTTATTATTAAAATAAATTAATATTTTATACCATTATGTATCAGCACGTATGTATTTTTTTATAATCGTCACTCATATCTGTCACGATACTTAAATTTTTATTATAAACATAATAGTAGAAAATATTTTTATTATAAACATAATAGCAGAAAATAAAAAGCTGGCGAGTAAATATAGCCAACAGTTTTAGTTTTTTCGTAAAAACAGACTATTTTTCCACATTTATATACAAGGACCATAACTAGCATCTCTCCAAATGTTTGAATACTCAGAAAGCATAAATTAATTATAGGAGATTTGATGCACTTGCGAGATCAGCGTACACGTTTCCAATATTAACATAAGAAACACGGAGTATCATCAACCGTGTACGTTTTGTAGTAACTACCTTATTTCCCAAGCTGCACACAGCACATTCCCTAGATAGAGATCACTCATGATAATCGCGGAAAGAAACGAACAAGATCATTACTATATTATCAAAAATTCAAAGATAGGAACACCAAGATTGGTTCATCAAGCAGCAACGATCGCACGTGTTTGACACGCTTGTCCATGCTATCAAGATCCAGCAAATCAGTAATACCATAATACCGAATCACATTCGGCATTTTACATCTATGATAGGAAATCTACGGACCACGTGAAAATTCTAGTCGGTAAATAAAAATAAAGCCCATTTGATACAGCTGCAGCAGCTGAAAATTACTACTATTAATAATAATAACAACTATAGCAGCAATAATAATACTAGCAATAATAATAACAACCATAATGGTTATAATCAATGCTGGCTTGAAGGTTGATATGCATAAAAATTAGGACAGGCAACAGTAAAAACCTTATAAGCATCCTTAAAGGAAACCCACTAGCCCAAGCACCATAAAGTTGCCAGCTAAGACAATTTCCTGGCCAGAACTTCAAAACGAATCTAAAATACTTTCAAAAAGTTAACTTCAGTAAAAAAAAAACACGGCAAATATCATTAGATCCACCTAGAAAGCTTATGGACCCAGGTAACAATCAGGTTCGATAAAATGGTAAAATAACTTCAAAGCGTTATAGAGAATAAATTCTTAATTAAACAGCGAAAGCAATAAATTCGGTTGCAATACGAACAGTACCGACCGAACTAGGTAATCTGATTTCTTTTTATTTTTTCTCAGACACTCTCCCTATGTTATGAATTTAATAAATAATTTTACCAGAATACACGTGAGTAGGTACCAGGACCAGTACCCCTTTATATAGATTACATATCAACTTCCCATCAAAGCATGATTAGGATATTTAATTTAAATGGATGAAAAAGAAATAAGATATACTATATTAAATAATTCTATATTTTTTTGGATTGACCCTTATCTATAGTAAATCTAAATTTAAATATAATTAATTAGCCCACATATATGAAAATCCTAACAATCTCTCACTTGGCTTATATTAATTATATTTCATGAACGAATTTTCTATACTCCAATTTTTATTGCGCATTATAGAAAACTTTATGGTCAAATACCTTAGAACTCACTTGATCATTAACTCAAACTAAAAGACTACAATGATAAGAACTACGGCGGTCCACCTCTCTATATTGAAAATTTTCTTCCATAATTACCATATCATCTTCATCTTCTAGCCAAGTGCTTTATATGGTACAACTTTATGAATGAACTAAAAACCATATGTCCATTCGTTAACAGACAAAACTTTATGTCTATTAAACGGTCCAAATACAACTGCATCAAAACTGTAACTTTATTGAAAAGAAAATAAAAATAATGTTATAATTTTATACATAAAAAAAACTAATTAGACCCAGACTACAAACATGATCTTTATATGACCCAGGTGCTAGCCCCTTGCTCATTGGGTCTGCTATCATACACTTGGTACTGATGTATTCAATTCTAACATATCCTTCATCTATCTTCTCTCTCACAACAAAATACTTGGTATCCAAGTGTTTACACCCCGTTGTAATTTTGTTGTTATAGGCAAAGGAAACTGCAGCTGAACTATCACAGAAAATTTTTATTGGACGAGCAATAAAGTCAACAATCTTTAAGTCTGTGATAAAATTCCTAAGCCAAATAGCCTATGATGTGGTCTCATAACATGCAATGTACTCTGCAGCCATGGTCGAAGGAGCAGTAATACTTTATTTGCTGCTCTTTCATGAAATTGTTCCACCAGCAAGCAGAAAAATATACCTAGTTGTACACTTTCTAGTATTTGGGGCATCCCGCAAAATCAGAGTCCGAATATCCGATCAACTCCTAATGATCTGATCTCCTGTATATCACCATATGATCCAAAGTACCCTTCAAATACCTCATAACTTTCTTAGCAGCCTTCCAATGCACATACCTGGATTACTTTGATACCTGCCAAGCAATCCAACGGCAAAAGCAATATCCAAACGTGTGCACGTCTGTGCATACATAAGACTACCGTGCATACATAAGACTACCGACTGCAGAGGCATATGGTATGTTTTTCATCTGTTCAATTTCATATTGATTCTTGGGACATTGAAAAGCATTAAGCTTATTCCCTTTCTGAACGGGAGCAGCACTCTGTTCAATTTCAAATTGATTCTTGGGACATTGAAAAGCATTAAGCTTATCCCCTTTCTGAACAGAAGCAGCACTCAGCTTACAATTATGCATTTCAAAATTTTCCAAAAATAGGAGATTATTAGGATTTTCATATATGTAGCCTAATTATTTATATTTAAATTTACTATAGATAAGGCCAATCCTAAAAGATATAGAATTACTTGATGTATTCTCGATGTATGGAAGGAGGTGTGTTACTTTCATGTTTGTTGTGATCCTCTATGTTTGGGAAAATGGTATCCATCATAATCTTGATTTTGAGAGTGTCGCGGGTCAAGTTTTGGGCAATCATCCCCTCCCTCCAATTTTAGAATCTACATCTGAGATTGGATAGTCATATTCTATGTTTTGCTAAAACGGCATTTTATTGAACGTAGGTTTTCCATAAGAAAAATATGAAGCGTAGAGGAAAGGCTTTGAAAGGTCGCATTAGACAAAAGGATATGGACATTTTGCACTCCCTCATATCTAACCGGTAAGACAAATTGTGCTTAATGAATAATGCTATATTTCTGACTCTCTTGGATGTTATTGCCAAACATCATCCCAAGCTCACTTGGCAGTGGGGAATATGATTTGACCTTGGATGGTATTCATGAGAATTTTCTGCGGCTTTCCTATCATGATCCACTGATGCAAAAGACTGTAAGTACCTTGAAATATGTCTTTAGTTTACCAAATCTTCTTTGATTTTTTTTTTTAATATCCATGCATCACACGCTGGGGGGCTTAGAGTCCTCTGCCTTCTCGTGCTCCTTGTTCAGCACCTGTTATCATATCAAAATATCATCATAAGCTTCATTAGTGATATTGCGATAGGATAATTTGTTTTTCCAACCAAAATAAAATATTAGCAACCATTGTTAGCAGTATAAAGCAAGTGCAGCAGACTATGAAAACAACAGTCAAGAAAACAAGCTTACCTTATTGTTTATCAAGTTGAAAAGTGCAATAACACTCCGGATTAAAGCAGACAGATATATAACCATCATCATATCATTTGTTTTCACTGCATGACAATTAAAGTAGATTAATTTAAAAAGCTACTTTAAGTATGAACCGAGAAGTGAGAACTCCCACAAGCAAAAGCATAGTTATTCTCTGCTTGTAGTAAAATGGCAACATTACCTGAACGCACCCTAAGGTCCCGTTTGGTTCTGGTATAAATTTAAGAGGTATAAATTTTTTTATACCTAGGATAGTTTGCTATTCCGGGATAATCAAGTATAAAAGTTAAATTGCGTTTGGTTCAAAAGTTGGTATTCTCTGGAATAAAAAAAATTATGTTTGGTTAAAATTATGGGATAATGAAGAATATTAGAAAAAGATGATAGATTTTTTATCAAAATACCAATTTTACCCTTACCTTATATATATATAAATTAATTTTAATTATTATAAATTAATTAAAATGACAATTTAATTGTTAATAAATTATATCTTACCTAAATAAAATATTTTTTTATATTTTATAGTATATTTTAGTAAATAATAATTAGTAAACATAATTAGTAAATAAAATATAAAATAATTTTTTATATTTTATAGCATATTTTATTAAATAAAATTAGTAAACATAATTAGTAAATAGTATATTTTAGTAAATATAGTTTCAGATAGGAAGTTAAGCTAAAGCAAAAAAATAAAAAATAAAAATTTCATTCATTGCCCCTAGGTATAAACCTTATTCCAGGAGGAAGGTGAAATAGAAATTAACGGATTATTCTGGAATAACCCGTTAAGCTTAGAATATTTTAAACTTTTATCCTTATATTTTTTTTCCTCTTGTTTGGCAAGAATTGGGGGATAAAGGGGAAAGATTATTCCCCCTTTATCCCCAACTAAACAGGGCTTAAGTAGTTAAAACGCTAATTTATATTCAAGTAAAATGCTCCGAATGTTTTTCAAATTACAATACAATATAGATACGAATATTAAATTATAGACTTAAAATTTTCATTTTGCACCCTAAAACTCATTTCAAGCTCAACACATGCTTTGTTTTTGTTTTTGTTTTTTTGCTTTTGTTTTCTGATTTAATTTGCTAAACAGAAATCAAATGCAAATTTTTAATATGTCGACCGGTAAGGTGTAGTGCAAAATAATTACAAACCAAAAATTTAAATATTTATTCACACGGACTGTATCCACCGTATCGTATCGTGCCAATAAAATATCGACACACGATACAATCCCATGCCGATAACACTAACTCAAAATTTTACTAAATTATTTTTTAAAAAAAAAATTATTAAGTAATTTTTTCAATAAAACTTAAAATATTTGATAAAAATATATAATAAATAAATAAACAAATTTATTATTAAAATAAATTAATATTTTATACCATTATGTATCAGCACGTATGTATTTTTTTATAATCGTCACTCATATCTGTCACGATACTTAAATTTTTATTATAAACATAATAGTAGAAAATATTTTTATTATAAACATAATAGCAGAAAATAAAAAGCTGGCGAGTAAATATAGCCAACAGTTTTAGTTTTTTCGTAAAAACAGACTATTTTTCCACATTTATATACAAGGACCATAACTAGCATCTCTCCAAATGTTTGAATACTCAGAAAGCATAAATTAATTATAGGAGATTTGATGCACTTGCGAGATCAGCGTACACGTTTCCAATATTAACATAAGAAACACGGAGTATCATCAACCGTGTACGTTTTGTAGTAACTACCTTATTTCCCAAGCTGCACACAGCACATTCCCTAGATAGAGATCACTCATGATAATCGCGGAAAGAAACGAACAAGATAATTACTATATTATCAAAAATTCAAAGATAGGAACACCAAGATTGGTTCATCAAGCAGCAACGATCGCACGTGTTTGACACGCTTGTCCATGCTATCAAGATCCAGCAAATCAGTAATACCATAATACCGAATCACATTTGGCATTTTACATCTATGATAGGAAATCTACGGACCACGTGAAAATTCTAGTCGGTAAATAAAAATAAAGCCCATTTGATACAGCTGCAGCAGCTGAAAATTACTACTATTAATAATAATAACAACTATAGCAGCAATAATAATACTAGCAATAATAATAACAACCATAATGGTTATAATCAATGCTGGCTTGAAGGTTGATATGCATAAAAATTAGGACAGGCAACAGTAAAAACCTTATAAGCATCCTTAAAGGAAACCCACTAGCCCAAGCACCATAAAGTTGCCAGCTAAGACAATTTCCTGGCCAGAACTTCAAAACGAATCTAAAATACTTTCAAAAAGTTAACTTCAGTAAAAAAAAAACACGGCAAATATCATTAGATCCACCTAGAAAGCTTATGGACCCAGGTAACAATCAGGTTCGATAAAATGGTAAAATAACTTCAAAGCGTTATAGAGAATAAATTCTTAATTAAACAGCGAAAGCAATAAATTCGGTTGCAATACGAACAGTACCGACCGAACTAGGTAATCTGATTTCTTTTTATTTTTTCTCAGACACTCTCCCTATGTTATGAATTTAATAAATAATTTTACCAGAATACACGTGAGTAGGTACCAGGACCAGTACCCCTTTATATAGATTACATATCAACTTCCCATCAAAGCATGATTAGGATTCTATTTAATTTAAATGGATGAAAAAGAAATAAGATATACTATATTAAATAATTCTATATTTTTTTGGATTGACCCTTATCTATAGTAAATCTAAATTTAAATATAATTAATTAGCCCACATATATGAAAATCCTAACAATCTCTCACTTGGCTTATATTAATTATATTTCATGAACGAATTTTCTATACTCCAAATTTTATTGCGCATTATAGAAAACTTTATGGTTAAATACCTTAGAACTCACTTGATCCTTAACTCAAACTAAAAGACTACAATGATAAGAACTACGGCGGTCCACATCTCTATATTGAAAATTTTCTTCCATAATTACCATATCATCTTCATCTTCTAGCCAAGTGCTTTATATGGTACAACTTTATGAATGAACTAAAAACCATATGTCCATTCGTTAACAGACAAAACTTTATGTCTATTAAACGGTCCAAATACAACTGCATCAAAACTGTAACTTTATTGAAAAGAAAATAAAAATAATGTTATAATTTTATACATAAAAAAAACTAATTAGACCCAGACTACAAACATGATCTTTATATGACCCAGGTGCTAGCCCCTTGCTCATTGGGTCTGCTATCATACACTTGGTACTGATGTATTCAATTCTAACATATCCTTCATCTATCTTCTCTCTCACAACAAAATACTTGGTATCCAAGTGTTTACACCCCGTTGTAATTTTGTTGTTATAGGCAAAGGAAACTGCAGCTGAACTATCACAGAAAATTTTTATTGGACGAGCAATAAAGTCAACAATCTTTAAGTCTGTGATAAAATTCCTAAGCCAAATAGCCTATGATGTGGTCTCATAACATGCAATGTACTCTGCAGCCATGGTCGAAGGAGCAGTAATACTTTATTTGCTGCTCTTTCATGAAATTGTTCCACCAGCAAGCAGAAAAATATACCTAGTTGTACACTTTCTAGTATTTGGGGCATCCCGCAAAATCAGAGTCCGAATATCCGATCAACTCCTAATGATCTGATCTCCTGTATATCACCATATGATCCAAAGTACCCTTCAAATACCTCAACTTTCTTAGCAGCCTTCCAATGCACATACCTGGATTACTTTGATACCTGCCAAGCAATCCAACGGCAAAAGCAATATCCAAACGTGTGCACGTCTGTGCATACATAAGACTACCGTGCATACATAAGACTACCGACTGCAGAGGCATATGGTATGTTTTTCATCTGTTCAATTTCATATTGATTCTTGGGACATTGAAAAGCATTAAGCTTATTCCCTTTCTGAACGGGAGCAGCACTCTGTTCAATTTCAAATTGATTCTTGGGACATTGAAAAGCATTAAGCTTATCCCCTTTCTGAACAGAAGCAGCACTCAGTTTACAATTATGCATTTCAAAATTTTCCAAAAATAGGAGATTATTAGGATTTTCATATATGTAGCCTAATTATTTATATTTAAATTTACTATAGATAAGGCCAATCCTAAAAGATATAGAATTACTTGATATGGTATATTTTATCACTTTCCCATCTATTTAAATTAAATAAAATCATAATCAGATTTTAATGAAAAGTCAATCTAGAATCTATATAAAAAAATATTTGTCCTACCTGACCTACCACCTATTATCCATAAAATTCACACCATACGAAAAAAAAAATATCTGAAAAAGAAAGAGAAACCACATTACCTAGTTCGGCCGGTACTGTTCATATTGCAACTAAATTTTTTGCTTTCGCTGTTTAATCAAGAATTTCTTCTCTATGGCGCTCTGTAAGTTATTTTACAGTTTTATTTATTGAGATGCAGAGTTCAGAATTAAAATTACTGCAATCCAAAGCCCCTGTTAGTGGTGTAAGTAATTTGTATATTCCGCAGGGATACACCACAAATTTTTTTATGTAAAAGATAACCCCTCCGAGGACAAGGATGTCTAGCATTACCAACTTGAAAGATGAATAAATGACATTTGTAGAAGTCTGGTATTTTGATCATCCACCAAAAGTATACGGCTCGATATCAGAAAGAAGCCTCAAGTGGGGAGCACATCAATGTAGCCCCTTCGGGGAACAACTCAAAGTTCAACTATTTTAATCTCAAAACCAGCAACCATGTGTGGAACCTACGTAGAAAGACACTCAGGTATCGTTTGGCTCGGGGATTAGTGAGAATTAGTAATACCAGGTATAAGTATAAAGTTGAGTATAAGATAGGATAAATGAAAATAGTGTTTGGTTGGGATATAGGTTAGTACCAGGTATAAGAAAAATAGTGTTTGGTTGGAATTGAAGAATAAGAGGGATAAATAGTTGACTTTTGAGTAAAAAGACGAAAATGCCCTTACCTTTTTATATGTATTAAAAATTAATAAATAAATATTGTATTATAACTTTTTAAATATAATAATTGTAATATATATTATGTAATTAATTAGATAATATATAAAATTAGTGTTAATTATTTATATGTAAAAAAGGATTAATATTTTATAAAAATTATAATAAATTTTTCTGGTAAGATATATAATTTTAAAAAATCATTAATTAGTGTTAATTAGTGTTAATTATTTTTCTTATAAAATTTTTATTAATTATTTATTTTGCGTTTGGAACGTGGAAGGCCGAGAGGCGGCGGCGACGATAATAATAAATATTTATTATTTATTTTATTTATTTTAAATAATTATTGTAATATCTAATAATTAATAAATTAAATGATATATAAAATGAGTGTTAATTATTTATATTTAAAAATTAATTAATATTATCTAAAAATTACAATAATATTTATGGTAAGATATAAAATTTTAAAAAATTAATAATTAGTGTTAATTAGTGTTAAAATTAGTGTTAAGATTGGAAACCGTGCAGGGGCAAAAGAGAGGAGAGAGAGAGGCAAAAATAGTTTCGGGTAGTGGGGATAGAATAGGAGTTGTTCCGGGACAAAAATCAAAAAGGGGGAATGGTTCTTCCCCCCTTATTCAAAAGTGTTTGGGTACAAAGGGGGATATCAAAAGTGTTTGGGTACAAGGGGGGATATCCCCCTTTCTACCCGAAACAAACACTGCCTCAGTTTTTAGCTGCCCGCTGCGGTTGGTATGGCGGTGGGTGGCTTAGAGTCCTCTGCCTTCTCGTGCTCCTTGTTCAGCACCTGTTATCATATCAAAATATCATCATAAGCTTCATTAGTGATATTGCGATAGGATAATTTGTTTTTCCAACCAAAATAAAATATTAGCAACCATTGTTAGCAGTATAAAGCAAGTGCAGCAGACTATGAAAACAACAGTCGAGAAAACAAGCTTACCTTATTGTTTATCAAGTTGTGAAGTGCAATAACACTCCGGATTAAAGAAGACAGATATATAACCAGCATCATATCATTTGTTTTCACTGCATGACAATTAAAGTAGATTAATTTAAAAAGCTACTTTAAGTATGAACCGAGAAGTGAGAACTCCCACAAGCAAAAGCATAGTTATTCTCTGCTTGTAGTAAAATGGCAACATTACCTGAAAAAGCCTTGATCAATTCACTGACATTAAGATTCGGAAGTAGATTGAATACATCCTGCAAGAAAATCAACCAACACAGTAAAACATCTCATTATAATAGAGACAAAAAATAATGACACAAATAATTTGAAGTAGATAATGAATAGTAACATCACACAGTAAACTAAAATAATGGCTTGCCTACAGAACACAAAAAAGAAAAGAAAAGAAATCAAAACTAACAAATGAAAATGATAGAGAATACCACTCAAACTTCTTATTTAATTAATACAAATTCTGATTCATTATCTACACCGGCTACAGATTATTCAGCTGAGTTAAGCTATTATGTTGGATGTAACTTTACTAGATATCTGTGAAGCACAAAAGATGCTAATATCTACCATATGCAAAGGCTTCTATCTCGCTCTCTTGTTTCTTCTTCTACCTTTCTACTTTCTTAGCCACCCAATTCCTAGGTTGACAACACTGTTCTCATTAAACTCAAAATAACATGATAAACAAAAATAGAGGTGCGCCAATTATAGCCGTCCTTATGAACATTCGACATACACAAACAAACAACCATGTGCTAATTCTCACATCTCAAGACATCAAAAACAATACCCTATAAGAATAGATGTATACAAACAAACAACCGTGTGCTTATTCTCACATCTCAATACAACAAAAACAACACCCTATAAGAGCCTTACTGCAGTTATTTTCATTCCTGGTCCAAATACAACCGACAAAATATAGAAGGTTCAGACATAAAATGATGCAATGTCTGATCTACCTCATCCCCCTAATAAGCATTCACCCAAACAATCATTCAAAGAGAATACTCTCAGCTTTCCCTAAAATTAGGTACCAGAGAAACACTGCAAGGGGGAAAATAAATAAAAAGAACACTAGAATAACAAGGAATTAAGCAGATTCAGAGGCCAGAAGAAAATTTACCACTATGAGTGAATTGGCTATTTATAGGAACCAAAAAACACTAAACATTTCAGGAAAAGCAACTATTGATACGCTTAAGCCATTAAATAGTAAAATGGCTGACAGCCCGCAACCTATTACGGTCAAACATAAGAACTCCAAATCACCGTCTGATGTAAAACTCAAAGTTCAGGAAAAGGCATATATAGACCAGATGAAGTTACATCTGCAAATCTGTAGCATGAAATTAAAAATGTTGGTTATGATATCATTTAAAAAACATCGATGAGAATATTTCACTCAATGGAGGGGGGAAGGGAGCAAATTTAGTAATCTAACATCCTGTCTCAGAAACAAAATGCATGAAATCCAGAGATCTAGCATAATCAAGTTCTGATGCAATTTAGATATTTCATATTTGTGAATTTCGGATATCATCATTGTCCAGAAAAATATGGGATATCATCAGAAATATTGATAGTACTTAATTGCCTATATACCAGAATGAGAATTAAAAACCTGCAGTGAAACGTATTAA
Organism: Tillandsia fasciculata; assembly: GCA_029168755.2. NCBI lineage: Eukaryota > Viridiplantae > Streptophyta > Magnoliopsida > Poales > Bromeliaceae > Tillandsia > Tillandsia fasciculata. The sequence goes on from CM054951.1 coordinate 17,030,660, forward strand.
TAAAAGAGTGGGTGAGAAAAACCAACCTGCAAATGGTACAGAATCTCATGATTTAATGGAAGATTTCCATCAATTACACGATCTAAGTAACCTCGTATCTCTCGAAGCCTTGCATCCAACCCCTTCAAGGCTGCAAGCTTGCTAGTAACCTTTATCCATTGTAGATATGTTAGTCTTTTCTTTAAAATGCATTCCAAAGATGCAAACACAGATATCAAAAATAAAAAAAACAGTTACAATAGAATTACCTCAGTTGCAAGGGTGCTGATTGTTGTATCCTTGACATCCCTAAGCAAGTGCTCAACTCCTGTAAACACAATTAGGAAATATTTATAGGCCATATATTACATGCACCCGCTTTTTACAGTGTCTAGAGCATATGATGCTCAAACAGCAGATCATCTTCAAGTAACAGATGGAGGTTTTAAAGATAAATGAAGAGACTTTGAACGTTTTACAATATCTAGAAACTATGGATTACAGAATGCTTTCGGGCCAAATGATTTCAATTGCTGACCTGACTAGTCAAAGAACAGCAATAAATATGTGCAAACTACTAGCAGTACCGCTTATGCTTTTGTTAAAATTATCAGAGAAGTGTGGTTATGAGAGAGAAATCTTTTTAATAACTATGTAAAACTAAAGTCGCTCAAACATGAAAAGCTCTCTGAAAATTCACTTCACGTTTCCTTAATCTTCCCCATCTAGCCTCCTCTCCTATTTTCCATTCTAGAATCCCAACAAGTTCTAAGGCATATGAAATTTCTAAACCCGCCTAGCCTGTCTACCATTGCCTGCCATGGCATCACTGCTTGCCATTCCCCACTGTCGCATTGCACAGATTCCCAACAGACCCACAGCTGCACCCTTCTACTCCATCTTTTTCCTATTCCCTCACCTTCCACTTTCCGATCTCCTTAGTTAGTCAAGTCAGGCCCCACAGAAGTATTGACAGGTTTGAGTCAAAGTTTACCCAGGCTTGGCCAGTTTTACTAATAGCAGTTGGCTCAACCAGGCAGATGGTCACCTCTAAATACAATGGCTTCCTAATCCAACAACACACGAAATGCTTACCTATTTCCTCAACTTCATGAGCAGCAATTTCTGAAGGCACATGGACGAATACTTTTTGGCTTTTTTGGGTGGCGTTCTGTAATGAAAACATGCATATCAGTTAAGAAGGCTAGCATTCAACAACATCCTGCATACAGAAGAGGATTGCATCACATGTACTCCAGAAACCTCTGTTTGCTTACCTCTTTGACCTCTTCTACAGCATAGTATGCTTTGGTTGGTATTCCTAGCTCCTTTGGTTGGACATCAATAATCACCAAGACAGGATTAGGTACGTAGCTGCAGATTCAAAAACACATAGTGATAACAGAATTCCCAGACTTGTGGCTTTCAAAATAAAATAGAACAACGAAGAACTCATCATATGGTCCTAAATATCAAATTTTCGTTAAAAAAATAAATGCATCAACCAGCATATAACCAGAAAAAGAAAGAAAATCCAAAAACTACAGATTTATTATTAGTATTCAAGGCAATGCAAGCTGACTGCTCTTCACAAGCAAATTTTTTTGAATGAAGAATAACAAACTCCGAAAGGAGGGAGTGGGAGCGAACTGTCAGCCAACAAGAGACTTAATTGTCCTCCACACCCAACCAAGCTGAATTGAACACAAAACAGATACTTTGTGCTACCAAGATGCGTCAAAGCAGATCAGTTTACAAGGGAAAGAAAAAGATAACTATAAAAGGAAGCTTAAATGTTAAAAAAAACAAAAAAAAAACTATTAACAAAAAGACTACAGTGCAAGATAAAAGAGCTCTATCATCTTACTCATTAAATAAGGCATGAATATCCAAATCATTCTCCCGTAGTTTCGGACCAGTACTATACCAGCCAACCACATGTTCCTTGGCTGCAACAAAGACAAGTCATATTTTGCATGATAAGATATAATGAATAGAAAGGGGCATAAAAGTGCAATAAGTGGAATCAGGGAAGCACCGTTTATTCTTTTGAACATGGCAAACATAGCTTCGTGATAATTATGGTCTAGAAACCAGATGCTTGGGTCTTTCTCATCTTCTTCAAAAGGAACTGCAAAACAAACATTGAAACACTGAGTTCATGACCTAATGAAGACACAATGTAAACAAGAAACTTTTCCCTCGTATCATGTGCAACTTAACAAAAGACTTGATAAGTGAAATTTAGATATCTAACAGGACTTGTAACAGGTTCAGATACTTAAGAGAGAGGAAGAATAATCATTTTTTCCCCCACCTCCAGCTGCGTTAGAGAATAAACTACAGACCTTCAGTTTTATATTGTACCATTATACAGTGAGAAGAGAATGTCTACTCCCTTCTTTCCGACTTATAAATTTTCAATTAAGATGTGTGTACAGATGCCCACTAGGCACATCCGAAAAAACTAATTTAATCGTTAGGTCATTTTATTACTTGCTTGATTTGCAATCGCTATCAGAGATCAGATTAGTCCTATCCGATAAATCCCCCCCCCCCCCTTCTCTCTCTGTGAGCACGCATGCGCGTGGGGGCGCGTACGCACACAAGACTCTATACAAGCAATGGAGGTTTCAACTTTGTCTCCAGACATGATACATGTGAACCGGAGACAAAAACCTTATCAATGATCCCAAAAGTCAAATCAGTGTCTTGTTAACCTGGTTCGACTTTTCTATTAGTCCCCATGGTGTTTTTTGGGGGGGTGGGGGGGAAGGAAAAGCATCTACACTACAGAAGAGAATTCAACTACCAAGTTTCTCATCTATTCCATAACATTAATTGATATCATCCTAATACATGTTGAAACAGGACACGAACATCACCAAAATGCCATTCGGGGCAGGTTTAATACAAAATCGTGATGATTATAACTTTGATTTTGGAGATTAGCTAAATGTTCGTCAGGGTTATTCGTAGAGGAAACTACAATCACGTCAACGGCCCCAGCATGAAGACTTCATAAACAATTTCGGGGCAATGGCAAGAAGATCGAGATAGAGATCGAGATCGAGATCGAGATCGAGAGAGTAAAGTACAGAAGAAATAGACCTGCGTAGCTGTTGGTGACGTCGACGGTGCCGCGGGAGGTGGTGCCGAGGAGGGCGCCGATGACGCGCTTGCTGCTGTCGCGGGCGACGCGGTTGTAGTGGTCGACGATGCTCAGCAGCACCAGCGGGTGCACCACCACCTTCTCCACCGCCCGCGCCGAGATCTGCTGCGTCTTTATCACGTCCATATCTCTCTCCCCAACACCTTTCCTTCTTCTTCTTCTTCTTCTTCTTCTTCTTCCCTGGCCCTCTCTCGCCCTCCTTTCCTCGCCCTAGGGTTTTTACCGTGCTTCTATTGTCTTCGATTTCTCTTCCGTCCCCGTTGATCTACAGAACTATACAGAAAGTGGGGCTGTTCAGTAATGAAAGAAGGCCGACCCGATAAGATCCAGGACTCCGATCACTTTTCGGGGCTTGGGCTGTGCCCTTTCGTATACTGATATACCTTGCCAACTTGATTAACAAGTAACCGTTTTTTTATTATTAATTTTGTTTTATTGTTCTTATTTTGGGCCGCTTAGCCGAGTTTCTCGGAAATGGGTGGAACCGGACCCGAACCTAAATAAGTTTATATGGGCCGGGTCTTATTTAGGCCGGCCTTTACGTATTTATAATGTAATTTGTACTTCTGCCAGGCTTCGAAATTTAGGTCCAAAGTTATTTTGGGCCTATTAGGCTTCCGAGCTTGAGCCAGAGCAAAACCCAAAATTTTTTTTGAGGGAAAGGCAGCATGCTGCCGCTTCATTCATTGGATGGATGAATTAGGTTACAGGGTTCAAGACAACGAGGTCTCGAAAAAAAAAAAAAAAAAAAAAAAAAAAAAAAAAAACTACGGGCAGGTGGAGGCCCAAGATAAGGAAAGAGAACGAGCTTCGGAGCAGAGGTGGCCCAAATTGCGTGTGGCCAACCTGAATCTTCTGTTGTTGCGTTCCAACCAGATGGTCCACCAGATAGCCGCAAGAGCGACGAGTTCTCCTGGGTGTCGAGCCGCCCCACCGCGGCCGCTCAGGTTCCACAGCGCGTTCACGGAAGAGCAGCAACTGGCTGGTCCATTGGTGGGGAGCAGGTTGGTTACCAAGAGACGAACAGCCTCGCATGAGGCGAAGAGGTGGTCAGCGGATTCCACCGGTCCAGGGCAAAGGAGGCAGTTGGTGTTTATTGACCATCCCCACTTGAGAAGCCTATCCATTGTAAGAATTCTGCGTCGGAGCAGTATCCAGATGAAGATTTTGACTTTTAGCGGGGCTTTGATGGTCCAGATTTTCGGGAAACCTCTTTGTCGCACACCGGTGTCCTGCAGGAAGCGGTACAATGATCTCACCGTGAAGGTTTCAGAGTTTGACCAGCGCCATTTGAAAGTGTCACTTAGGTTCGTCAAGCGGATTTCTGAAAGTTGGTCGGCTAAACTCTGAATTGAAGCACCGTCCTGAGCGTTGGTATTAGCGTAGCCGTTGAGGGTCTTTCGTCTTTTCCAACCGCGCCGGCCGAAGCAGTCAGAGACCCGCAGCGCTTTGCTGTGAGCTGCCCCGAAGATGCGAGGAAAGAGACAGCGTAGGGATGTGTTCCCTAGCCAAATGTCAGACCAGAAGCTCGTCCAGCTTCCGTTGCCGACCGATCTGGAAGTGCAGCAGCGGAAGAGGGTTTTCGTACCGAGAACACTCCTCCACCATTGGGAGAAAGGTTTGAAGGAAGTCCCTTCCCAAAAGGGCCGCCTTCGGGTATAGTATAGTCTATGTATCAGGTGGCCCCAGGCGGTCGTCTTGGATGTGAAGAAATGCCACCACCACTTCACTAGCAATGCAGTGTTTAGGTGCTCCAAGTTTAGTACACCTAAGCCCCCGTCTCTCTTTGCCCGACAGATCGCCTTCCAATTAACAAGGCAGGGGCCCCCGTTAGTAATACTGGAGCCGCGCCAGAAGAAGGCCTTTCGCAGCGAATCAATGCGACGTAGGACCCATTTGGGCGCTTTGAACACGGAGAAGAAGTAGAGGGGGAGATTTGATAGCACCGAGTTAACAAGGGTGAGTCGCCCCCCCTGGGAGAGAAGCTTAGCTTGCCAGCCTTCTATCCTTTTTTCGATCCTAGAGATTATGCCTCTCCAGTCGTCCTTCTTGATCTGTCCCCGCGACAGGGGGAGCCCAAGGTACCTGATAGGCAGAGAACCCAGTTTGCACTCCATGAGCTCAGCTAGCCGCTTCCCATTGGTTCTGTTTTTGCCGTTGTAGAACAATTCGGATTTGCTTCTATTGATCTTTAGCCCGGAAGCCCATTCAAAGATCTGCCAGATGAACTTTAGATTCCGAATTTGCCGTTTCTTTGCCTCACAGAAGAAAATTGTGTCATCCGCGTACTGGATGATGGCGATTTTTGCGTCGGCGGCTGGCCCTACTCCGCTTAGCAGTTTGTTTCTGATTGCTCTCTCCATCATTCTGGCTAAACCTTCGGCGACAATCAGGAACAGGAACGGGGACAGCGGGTCCCCCTGTCGTAGGCCCCGCTTGGTTTTAATCCACTTCGAGGGCACCCCGTTTACCAGGATTGCGATCTTGCCGTTAGAGATGCATTGGTCAATCCAATCGCACCATAGGTGGTTGGCCCCAAGCCAGACCAGTGAACTTCTAAGAAAGTTCCAGTCCACTTTGTCGAAGGCCTTCTCGAAATCCGCCTTGATGCCGACGCTCTCGGATTGCACCTTCGAACTCCAGCTGACAAGCTCGCTGGCCGTAACGAAGGAGTCTAGGATTAATCGACCTTTGAGGAAAGCCGTCTGTGACGGTGAGATTATGTTCTGCATAACCGCTTCCAGTCTAGTCGCCAGCACTTTTGAGATAATCTTTTGGATGCAGTTGAGTAAGCAGATTGGTCGATAGTCGTTTGCTGCTTTGGCCCCTTCTGTTTTGGGGATGAGGCAGATGTAAGAGTAGTCAATTGGGCCAGTATTCAGGTTGCCAGCATACAGATCATCGAAGATTCTCTGGACGTCCGGAGAGATCACATCCCAGAACTTTTGGTAGAATCGCATACTGAAACCATCCGGTCCTGGGGCCTTGTCGCCGTTTAGCTGGAAGATGGCCTTTTTGATCTCTTCATTGGTGAAAGGTGCCGTAAGGTGTTCGGAACTTAGAAATCCTCCGTCACTAAAGAGCTCACTCCAATCCCCTCGCGAACCTCGACGGTTCTCACATGGGGCGAATCTTTCCTTAAACATGCGATAAAAGTAATCACTCTTGTCCTGTTCCCTTTCCAGCCTCCGACCGTCTTCTTCTACAGCTGCGATATGGTTGGACCTTGCTCTCCCATTAGCCATGGCGTGGAAGAAGCTGTTGTTGCCGTCTCCTTCCTTGAGCCAGTGTTGTTTGGCCCTCGCTTGCCAGAGTAGCTCCTCGTCGGCAATGATGTTTTTGAGTTCAGCTTTTAGCGAAATGTGGGATTGTGACTGGTCGGTCGTCAGGTCAGACACCTCCTCTAAGAGATTCAGCTTATGAATCTCCTCAATTGTTTTGCGTTTGGCGTTCCTGATACTGTAGAAGTTGGTTGCACACCATTCTTTTATCCTTTTGCGGCAGTGTCGTAACCTTGAGGCGAAAGATAGGAGGCTTCCAGTCGAGGTATCAAGCTCGTTCCACCATAATGGCACCAGAAGGTTAAAGTCCTCCCTAGATAGCCAAACCTTCTCTAGTCTGAAAGTTCGGAAATGCTGCTTGGGCTTGGTCTTAAGCAGGAGGGGGGAGTGATCCGAAGTGATACGCGGTAGTGCAGTAACGTTGGAGCCGGGGAGGGTAGAATCCCACTCCGTCGAGATAAGGAAGCGGTCGAGCTTGGCTAGGGAGGGGGACGACTGATTGTTCGACCAGGTAAAGAGCTGGTTGTTAATGGGCAGGTCGATAAGTTCCAGTGAGTTGATCAGGTTGCTGAACATACTCATGAGCTTACTGCTCCAGTTCCTACCCCTGCGCTCATTCTGAGAGCGCGTGAGATTGAAGTCCCCGCACATTAGCCATGGACCGGTGCAGTGATCCTTAAGATCGCCTAGTTCCTTGCAGAAGGCCGCTTTTCCGTCCCACCCCGGCGGGCCATAGACGTTAGAAAGAAAGAAAGAAAGGCCGCTGGCACGATGCACAAATCGAAGCGTGAGAGAGAATTCCCGCACCAAGACTTCTGAGCAGGCCACAAAGTCGGCGTTCCAGCAGGTTGCCAAGCCCCCTGAAGCACCGTTAGAGCTGATGCATTGACATTTGTTGAAGCGCGAACCAGTGAAGGATTTGAGAAAGGAGCGGGAAACGGAGCCCACTTTCGTTTCTTGGACACAAAGGATACAGTCTGAGAATTTAGAGACAACAGACTTGACGACGGATCGCTTAGAGCGATCGTTGAGACCGCGCACATTCCATGAACATACTAGCAACATAACAACAAAGCAGACACCGGGGAAACAGTCCAACCGACCCCATCACTTGGCCGGGGGCCCTCCTGCAAGGCCGAACGCCACAAGGTTGAGGGCTTCCTCCGCCGACAGCCTAATTCCAACGTGGGCGGCCTTCTTGATGATCTTGTTTGCGGTGGGGTTGGCGGTGGTGAGGAGCGGCCCTGGAGCGATGCCCAAGCGCTTGCCGTTGGCCCGATGCCCCGGCGGCACGGCGGATGTAGACAATGCCGCTAGCAAAACCCAAAAATTGATTGTTGCTTTTGTGCATATATTTGTAATATTGATATTGCAATTAATCAGTTTAGATGTATATTTTCTTGTCCCACTTAAAAGCAGTCCAACTCCCTTTTACCTACTAGTGTAAAATGGATTTTAATACTATAAATTTATACATATTATTATTCTATAATTTATACTATCATATTGTTTAATCAATATCTATACTTACCATACACGAGTTGGTGTTTTCTTTTTCTTCTTTTTTTTTAATGCTCCACATGGCTGGCTTTCCGCCCAGGAACAATTTGTCCTCCATAATCTCATCTTTCCTCGTAAACAATGAGAAAATATTTTTATTTAATTTACTTTACGTAATAAACGAGGTTAATAAAATTCTATAAAAATATTAAAAAAATAATGAGAAATTATTTAATATCTACGACATTACGCGTTGCTCCTTAACTGGTTTTAATACGAGTTATTTGTTTGTACATTATAGTGCAATAATATATACAGAGTTGTATACTTTATTTACGTTGGATTTATCTTATAAAATGGCCTGAAAATAAGACTCGATATGTGTATCAGATTTTTGGACTACATTCGTACTAGACTTTATTTACTTTTAAAATTTTCACGCTGATATCCGGCCCGAGGCCTACTAAGGCCCAGTTGGTAATGTGTTATACTTAGAAGACCCAAATAGATAGTCCGCAATACAATATGCATTTTTGATTAAAAAAATACATATTTCAGGTATGAATTTTGGTTCATCCCCGTAGTTTTAGTTCATTCGGAAATCGGAATGCCGGCGGGCACTTTGGTCACGCCACGGTCGGCACCATGCTCTCGAGGCAAGGCTAAGATCGAATCCGAAATGCAGTGGGTCCGCTTAGACAACAATTATGCTCGATCCGACGGAGACTGCAGTACCGGACGGGACTTAAAAAAAGAAAAAAAAAAAGAAAAAAAGGGAAAAAAAAGGGCGGGCCCCAAAATTCACCCTCGCTTTACTTTTCCCGCCAAAACGTCCTAATTTTCTGCTGGCTCCACGCGTCCTCGCCGCGCTACCCTCTATCTCCTTCCTCGGCGTGGGAGTGCAGCGGCAATGGAGATGGACGTCCCCGGGGCCGAAGAGCTCGAGTGGCTCGAAAGCAACGCCCTCCTCCTTCCCGAAGAAGGAGAGTACGACGAAGAGGAATACCCGCCGGAGGAAGATCGAGAGGACCGGCAACCTCGAATCGATCCGGATAACCATGTCGACGGCAGAAAACGGCTCCGGCCCGACGATGACAACGAGGCGGAATACTCTACGGTGCTTCCGCGCGAAGAGGAAGTGGGGAATAAAAGGAGAGCCCTGGAAGAGGAGTCGGACGAGGACTGGCTTCGATATCCGCCGCCAAAGGATGCGGCTGCCGGTGCGGCACCGGAGGAGGACGTCCATGTGCTTGATGCGGCAGAGGAGAAGATCATCTCGCGGTTTGCTTGGGAGATCGAGGGGGAGTGTTTGCCGGTGACTGGGCCTAGCGGAGAGAGGGTGTATGCTAAGATGTGCTCGACTGATACAGGCGTGGTTCGCAGCAAATCAGCCGCAGCAAAATCTACAAACGGTCAGATCTATATCATTTTTTTCCTTAAATTCTGTAAACTATTGTATCTTTCTACTGCTGCTTGCTCTGAATCTGTGAAATCTGTTGTTGCTGCTTTTTTTTCCCCTTCATTTAAACCATTTTTAGTTCTCAGCAATGTGAATTTCTGACGGTTGCTAGCATGCATTAAGGTCTCCTTTCTCTTACCTTTTTTTTTTTTTTCTTTTTTTCTTTTTTTTTTTTTATTGTAAGCATGCTGCAATCAAAACAAATTTGCAACATGGTTGGACGTGATTTGTGATCTTTAATTGATACATTTTGGGGTTAATTTGGAGTCGCATGAACGGGCCACGTGCTGTTGTGCTGCGTGCTTCGTTCTTGAAGACGCATCTGCACAGCTCGTTTTCAATGTTTTATTGAATATTTTACCTGGCACTTACTAGGATTTGAAGATTTAGACTACTGAGAAGCCCACTAACTTTTTAGAGATAGATGCCTTAATAGAATCAAGCGAGCATTTTACCAGTAGGCTAAGCATATTTGATAGATACCCAGATCTCCTGTTCGCTCTAAATATCTCTGATGAAACCATGTGCAGTGGATTGTGTGCTGGGTGAGGGGGTTGTGGTAGGGTTTTATCTCCTGCTCTTTAATTCTTACGTATACAGACTTGTGTCATTTGTGTTCCTCAGGTTTATATATGCTTTCTGTTCCAACTTAATTGATTTGCCCACATGTTATGACAGTATTCTATGGAGAAGGATAATTGTGTATTACAATAATTCTTTCTGAATTCTTTCTGGAGAATAAAACAGGTCGCTCCCAATTTTTGCAAACAATAGCATCTAAAATAATATGGAAACAATGGCATCCTTCTCTACAATCTTCATTCTAGAGCACGACTAGTTGATTTTGACAGATATTAGGAATATTTCCTTTTCTATTGTAATCAACAAGTTATCTGCTCCTTTTCTTTTAGATATATTAGAGAAAGGTAGCATGCAATCCGCTTCGTTTATTTTTGAAATAAACTTAGCTGGAAATGTGAAGCAACTAGGTTTCGAACTCGGGTCTCGGATATCAACCACCAAGCCCTTTGCCACTTGCACTAGGAACGGTTGATTATATTAGCAGTGTTGTTTGGAGCATATGCTATATGTTTACTCCTTTAAGTGGATTATTTTCTGCAGGTCTTCTTTCGGAACCTATTAGTGTATTAAACAAAAGATTGGAGGAAGATGCTTTAGCAAAGGTATAACTCCATCTATAAACCGGTTAAGATTTATTATCTAATTGAGTATTACTAGGAGCTCCTATGTTAATGCTACTATGAATACTAGATTTACACATAGTAGTCCCTAAAGTGGAATATGCTAAGTAAGGTTGACTGCAAATAGAAGAGTTAGTGATTTCTTGAAACTCGAGTCATTCTTGTAAGTCATAATAATAATTATTTTTTTATGATTCTGAAGGCTCTGCAAGAAAGTTATGGATCACAAGATAACCAAACTTGTCCAGCTGTTCCCGCAGTTACTGAACAACTTTGGGTGGAGAAATATGCGCCGAGCTCTTTCACAGAGCTTCTAAGTGATGAGCAAACAAATCGGGAGGTAAAGGCTCATCCCCATTCTGCTAAGAGATTTTCAGTTGCTAGGAGATTTTGTCTGTTACTTTTATACTTGAGCTAAGTTGGAACTTCAAATTTTACTTTGCCGGTGTTCTGGACAGGTGCTGCTGTGGTTAAAGCAATGGGATTCCTGTGTCTTTGGATCTCAAATCAGGGCTACAACTGATGATGTATTATCTGCTTTACGGCGACATTCTTCTGCTATTCACCAACAAAAGTTTGCAAACAATAAGTTCTTTGCCAAGAATAATGGAGCTTCTGGCAAGAGTCAAAATCTCAACTTTTCAAAAGTTGGTGGTGGAGAAACTAACAACTTCAAAGGGATAAATAATTTATGGACCAAAAAGTCCATGGTTGGCAATTCACCTGAACAAAAGGTGGGCAAGCATAATGGTCTTATGTATCATGTTTAAGACTGTAGTGCGAGTCTTTTTTCCTCTTTTTATGCAATTATTCGACTTCACTTTTCTTGTGGTAAATAGCAATGACAATGAGCTTAGTTGTCAATCATAGAGATTATACTCCTGATGATGAACCTTAATGCTCTTGGTTCTTCATACTGGAGATATATGAAAGTTTCCTTATTAACTTGTCGTCTGACTGGAAAGATAGGAAAAAGGAAAACATTGCTAAAGAACGGATTTCTTTGATACACCCAACTATATGGATATAGTGTACTTTCAATTTCTGTGCACATTCTTCTTGGAATCAACCCTGGTGTCGGAGCTGAGATGACCTTACATCAATAAAAGAAAGAGGTCAACTGGTCAAGTCCATCTATTGGGAACTTTCCTAGTTTTGCATACTTTCTGATAGTTGCTGCTCATTTTGCTCTCTTGAGCAGTTGAGCCAGTTTTGATGTTCAATAATCCTAGGAATCAATTTGAATACTAACTATTCATGTGAAGGAACTTAGACAAGGAGTTGCACACCTGATTAATCAAGTAATGCTGAATAACCTAGTCAGGCAAATTAATCTTTTTTATCTTTACAAGCAGCTTATGTTTGATAATTATGCAATCGCTTCGAGGTAACTGAAAGTTTGCAACTTTATTGTTTTATGGCTCCAAAAAAGCAAGAAGTAAATGCTTCTTTTTATTGTTATCAATGATAGATTGCTAAATCTTTTAGCTATATTGGGCGGTATTTTTATAGACCTTAGCAACAGAGTAATCATTGCTACTACAGACTCTGGTAATTTTCTTTGAAATGCGCATTTTCCAAAGTTTCTGTTGCAATTGAAAATAATAACTTTTCTTTATTGCAGGTACTTCTACTTTGTGGTTCTCCAGGACTCGGAAAGACAACACTTGCACATGTGGCTGCTAAACATTGTGGTTATCGTGTTGTAGAGGTTTTGGACTTTACCCTTCTGCCTTTGTTGTCTAAGCAAATCCATTTTCTCATTGAAAGAACATAGAAAATCCGTAGGTGTACGAGATATTCCTTTTAGGTCTCTTAGCAATCTACTTTAGTTCATCTTGTTCCTCTGTGAGATCATTATGTAGGAGCTGGTTCTCTGAAGGCTTGATGAGGTCATATCATCCTGCTCTTAGTGTGAAATAGCACCTAGGTTCTTGTTATTTATCATTCAGTTCATCAGTATGATCCAATGCACGTTATGCATTTACCCTCGAACATTCCGTGCATGCAAGTTAATTTGTATTCAAAAGCATTTCCGTATCTCTTGCATTCATTGTTTGAAGAACTTGGTTCTGTATTTCCATACATTCACCACTTCTTACAAAATGCCATTGAAACCTGTAAAGATTACCTTTTAACACTTCCTCCAAATTCGTAGACATGTAGAAGACATGTTTAATTTCCTTATATTGCGATTGAAAGAAACAAAGATATGCTTGTTTTCCTGCTTATGCTGCTGTGCACGAAACCCTCCTCAAATATGGAGTTATAATACTGTATGGCATCTAAAACTGATTAGTAACTCTGATGAGGTGCAGAGTTGCTTGTGCATGCTACTATGGTCATGAATATGTATGACTAACCCAAAAAGATTGGCAGAAACTACTTTTATTGACTGAGATGCATCCAATAAATTTCCCACTTCCTAGAGACACTATCACTGTATTGCCTGCTCGATCTGCAGTACCTCTGAGAAGTATTTTTGCTCATCATGAGTTGTCTTTGCAGATAAATGCAAGTGATGATCGTTCAGCTTCAGCGATAGAATCAAAAATTCTTGATGTTGTTCAGATGAACTCTGTTATGCCAGACTCCAAGCCAAAGTGTTTGGTAAGTTTGGTTGGCCGGATGTTGAAGTGCATTCCTTATGACATGGTTAAGTGTTGTTGACCTTTTACAGGTAATTGATGAAATTGATGGAGCACTTGGTAATGGAAAGGGCGCAGTGGATGTGATTTTAAAAATGGTATCGCCTATCGTTTGTTTAATATTTTGCATACATGCAACTATAAAAGAATTTGGTTAGTTAGGGTTTTGGTGTGAGATTAAAGTCAAACATAGGGCGACATAAAGGGATCAGCATATAGTGATAGTTGATTTAAATTTCTGTTAAATGCTTAAAATTTGATAATATTTGCTTTAAAAGCTAGCAATATGGAATGGTGAGTTTTGTGATTTTGTTGTATGTTGTCTCTTTTATGTTTTTCATATTTTGAATACTGCATGTCCTTTTAAATGCTCCTCTCAGATGAAAAATGTGCCATCTTCATGCAGCTAGCTGCTGAAAAGAACTGCAGTTCTGATAAGGGAAATGTCAATCAGGGAGCTCAAAACCTGAAGGCTCCCTCAAAGAAAGGACATAAGCCAACAAAACTGTCTAGGCCTGTAAGAACGGAAATTGATACAAATTTGTTGAACTTGATTGTATTATTTGAACACAATTGCTATTTGTGTAATGGTGACACAAATTTGTATAGGTGATTTGTATATGCAATGACCTCTATGCACCAGCTTTGAGGCAGCTACGCCAAGTAGCAAAGTGAGCACTTTTACTTACCAATTTAACTGTCAGTTCTGACCTTTAACTTAGGGCTGATGAAAACCATTAATAATTGCATGCACCGCTAAAACTACTTAACTCCTTCCATCAGCTTACAAGGATTACTGATAAACTTTACAGGGTTCATATGTTTGCACAGCCAACAGTTACTCGTGTTGTAAACAGGTATTCACAATGACGTTCGGTATGAAGTATACTCTTTATTTTCCTCTTTCTTGTTATTCATTCAGCTTTCAAGAATTATGCTTTTTATTTGCTTTATTTTTTTGTACGTATTCATCCGTTATTGCTGATTGTGGCAGGCTGAAGTATATTTGCAAGAGAGAAGGATTTAAGACTAGCACAATTGCGCTCTCTGCACTTGCTGAATATACCGGTTCGTGTTGCTATTCACCACATTTTCTAAAAATAGTAAACCTTGTTTTGCCAGTACGAGATATCATTTTGTCTCTTTAAATATCCATACTACCACACACTTGAATGATCGTAGCAGAATGTCTCATGGATTTGAGGTATATAAAACTGAAGAAACATTTTGTAGAAAAATTCTTTTGACATGACTTTATATTGTTGCGTCTTTGCATTAGCAAATGTATGTTGGCATTTGATTGTAATACTTGTTTCTCTGTTGAATTTCAAATGCATTAAGATTCTTTCATTGATGGAATAGTCTACTGAGAGAAGCTTAATGGTATCATTAGAGTGTCCATGCATAATGTGTCTTGGTGTTCATATTATATTGTGTACTTGACAATGCACGATTACATAGAGAAGCATTTAGTGACTGCTGCTGTTCAATATTTACAAACATCCGCGCCTTGTTTTGCTTTTGTGATTCTTGACATTTCTTTCAAATTCATATTCCTCATAACTAATAAATGGAAAAAAAAAATTGTGAGAGCCACGTACTTGCATGAAGTGGCGTATGAATGTTGAGACTGATACCTCAGATATTGCTGTCGCACATAGTAGAGATGGTTTCACATATGAAATATTGCCGGGTTGTATTATTCTGCACCGAAGTTGTCATTTTGATTGTGACCTATGCTGTTAATTTTAGCCTTCAAGATTTTTAAGTTCGTTCTACTTATACAGTTTCTTTGTTTTTCTGAGAAAATTGATTACAATAATGGATAAATCAGGTTGACATCTTTTAAATCACATGGAATTATATTTAAATGTCTGTAATCAAAAAAAGATATTCAGATAATTGTTTTTCCCTTAGAGATGTTCTTGACTGCAAGTTAGTTTATTGATTTATTTGCAGAATGTGACATACGATCATGCTTAAACACACTCCAGTTTCTTCATAAGAAGAAAGAGATGCTCAACATTGTAAGTTAACAGCACACATATTTATATCTGCTCAAAAGCCTGATGGATGGTACATAATTTCTAATAATGAGCTTTACTGACAAACAGTTAGAGGTCGATTCTCAAGTCGTTGGTCAGAAGGACATGTCGAGAAGTATTCTCGATGTATGGAAGGAGGTGTGTTACTTTCATGTTTGTTGTGATCCTCTATGTTTGGGAAAATGGTATCCATCATAATCTTGATTTTGACAGTGTCGCGGGTCAAGTTTTGGGCAATCATCCCCTCCCTCCAATTTTAGAATCTACATCTGAGATTGGATAGTCATATTCTATGTTTTGCTAAAACGGCATTTTATTGAACGTAGGTTTTCCATAAGAAAAATATGAAGCGTAGAGGAAAGGCTTTGAAAGGTCGCATTAGACAAAAGGATATGGACATTTTGCACTCCCTCATACCTAACCGGTAAGACAAATTGTGCTTAATGAATAATGCTATATTTCTGACTCTCTTGGATGTTATTGCCAAACATCATCCCAAGCTCACTTGGCAGTGGGGAATATGATTTGACCTTGGATGGTATTCATGAGAATTTTCTGCGGCTTTCCTATCATGATCCACTGATGCAAAAGACTGTAAGTACCTTGAAATATGTCTTTAGTTTACCAAATCTTCTTTGATTTTTTTTTTTAATATCCATGCATCACACCCTGGGAACTTACTATATATACTACTGAAAGGTCAAATGTCTCGATATACTTGGAACTTCTGAATCACTGCTTCAGTATGTTTTCCGAACTCAACAAATGTCACTTCAAGGTCAGAGCGCACTCTGGTTGTTATAATTAAAACCTATTCTTTCTTTAAGCATTTGACCAATGATTATCAACTCTATCTTTCAGCCTATCAACCTCCACTTGTGATCACTATGAGCCACCTTGTATCACAAGTTGAGAAGCCAAATATTGAATGGCCCAAGAATTTACAGAGGTAATTTTCCTATGCAGTACACAGTCATAATACTTGAGTATTGTTATTAAGTGACTATGTACAATTTTCAGATGCCGAGCGATGCTTGTAGAAAAGAAAGATTCATTGAAGGCTTGGCAAAACAAACTCTCACCATCTATTTCAAGGCACCAATCAATACAATCTTTTGTAGAAGATATTGTTTCTCCGCTCTTACATATTCTGTCATCACCAAATTTGAGGCCGGTAACTCTCTCTTCAACCTGCTCTATAATAAATAAACTTAGTTTTTTGTACCTTGCATTTGAAAGGCAGGAATTATTTGTAGTTGGAATACGATGATATAGCCATATTCCAATAATTTTATTAACTTATTCAGAAGATTTCTTTATACATCTTTCAGGTGGCATTGCATTTACTGTCAGAGAGAGAAAAGGATGATCTAGCTCAGCTGGTCGATACTATGGTTGCCTTTTCAATAACATACAAAAACTCAAAGCCTGAGCCTCTAGAAAAGACACAGAGGCATGGAACATCTCCTGATGCTCCTCCACTTTTCCTTGATCCTTCTATTGATGACTTCGTGAAATTTAAGGTCTTTCCTTACTCCAGTTGCCTTTATCTTCAATTTGTGTCTGCATATTTTGACAGGCTGCATTTGGATAACAGGGCTATCAATCTGAACATTCTGAACTTTCTTTAGCCATGAAGCAAGTTTTGCTGCACGAAGTGAGCCATCTTAACTTCTTTGAGACCCCGTCTTCCTACCATGTTTTTTTTGGTTACTCTCCTTTCGTATGTCAATTTCCCCCCAATTTGTTGATATAATAAAGCAACATCACTGCTTGCAATATTTTAATCTAATAACAAACTAAAGATGCTTTGCTTACATACCCTAACACTAACTTAGCCAGAGGATATATGACTTTTCAGATGACTTCCTGATCGACTACATTCTTCTTAGTTATGTTTTCCTGTATGATTGAATTGGCATGGGCAAATGATGATTTTTACATGGAGCTAATATAACATTCTGCAGCAAAAAGTTAACACCTTCTAATTAGGAAAATAAAGGAGAAATAGCTTGGCATAGAGCTGAAGAGATGTAAGCTTTCTTTTTTAATTTCTGAAAGGAAAAATGTTGTAGAGCACATACCTGAAGAGTGGGTGCTCAGTTTTTTTTTCTATCCTGCATATTTGTTTTTTCTGATAGAATTATGACTTCAGTTTTATTTGATGGCCTAGGGTTTATAAGCTACAATTTATCAATTTGGTAGTGCTGACCTACAACATTTGTGGGACATCCAAATTTATGGCTCACAATTTGCCACTATTGGACTTTGGGTTTAGCATATATTTTTGACTTTTCTCAGTGATTTTCTTATAACCTATTTCAGCTGAGATAGCTGCTGACAGAAGATAATGTTTGCTTAGTCTTGTTGCATCTCAAGAACGACACATCATAATAATGCTACGCGTTTGACTGCGCAGGTTGAGAAGCAGAGAATTCTCCAAGATAGTGTCGGCAAATCCTTAAATCTAGCTACTGAAGGAAGTAACAAGAATGAGGCTTCGACAACAACATATGCTACAGAAGTTAATGTCATGAACCACCCTATGCAAACACCTGTTGACAAATTTTGTAAACAGAAATCACCATTCAGCCAGAGGCAAAAGTCAGACTGCACTGCTCAAATCTCATCTTCTG
Source organism: Tillandsia fasciculata (assembly GCA_029168755.2). Taxonomy (NCBI): domain Eukaryota; kingdom Viridiplantae; phylum Streptophyta; class Magnoliopsida; order Poales; family Bromeliaceae; genus Tillandsia; species Tillandsia fasciculata. The sequence goes on from CM054951.1 coordinate 17,048,582, forward strand.
GCATGAATTTTAAAGCTCCAGTAACTTCAAACAAGCCGTCTAAACACTCATCCAATTTCTTTGATAGGTAATTTCAACAAAAGTTCTCTGTTATCTTTAGAAATGTCAATTTACTAATAAATGTTCTATGCTTCACGTGCTTTACATATTGAGCATAATCTTGGTCTACTCTTATGGCGGCGAGGTTACTTCGCATTACCTATTAGGAAATAATGTTCAAGGAAAGTTTGGGGACATATTGACAGATCAAAAAATTCATTGATAAGAGAATTAGGTCTCAACCTGCTTAATTTTATAGAGATGATGAAGAAGCTGAACAAATGGAAAGAGAAAAACGAGAAGAGGAAAATCTGAAAAGAAAATGGGAAATAGAAGAAAAAACAAAGTAAAATGAAAAGAAACAGAAGCAGGGACTCTAATGGGTGTCAAGGAAGAATTTAAACACTTAATACCAAGCTGTCAACCTTGGACAGAAGCAAGCTCTAATCCAAACAGCTATCTTTGAATTAAAGTAAATTGTTATTGACGTATATTAACAGATAGAATGTTAACTTTATGAAATTTTGTTTGCAATGAGCAGGTTTAGAAAAGAGAGTGGCACGGACTCCAAAAATCAGAGAGCAAATTTGCAGAAGACAGCAACTATTGAAAGAGATTCACGTCCTTTACTCTTCAAATACAATGAGGTATGCAGTCCATTTTATCCAGGCTAGTGCAGTTTCCACTGGGATGAATATGCTTAAATCTACTGATCATGTGGTGACTTGTATATACTTTTAACATGTGGTAACCTTACAAAAGCAACAAATGCCTATTCTCTTTGTTATGCAACTGGATTGGACAAACTGAAAAAGGTTCGAATGTAGTCAAAATTAGCAAGTAGGAATCAAGACAGTATTAGAAAGTTAGAAGTAACAGTAAGTTGATAAAGCCAGAAACTGTAATAGATGAGAAAAATGCTGAGCACTAGACTAGTGAATAGAGATAATAGCAAAAAGAAAGTGGGACAACTTTCCTGAACTTATGTGCCTTGGATATTCCAAATAGATGATTTGCATTCTTTTTAGCTTCATATGCTGTGATGAGTATTAAATAAGATGCTTGCATGCTGATGCTTAACAGTAAAAAGAGATTGCCAAACAACTAATTAGTAACTGAACTAGGAAGAAATTTTCACTTTATGTTTCTTGTTAACTTACGGACTAGGAAGCAAGTAAACAAAGGTGGTGAACAGATGCTAGCCACATTACGCTTGCATAAGGTGTTCAAACATTGAAAAAGGTTTTTGAGAGTCAAGCAGAAAACTGAAAAGGCATCATCCCAATTATCCCAAATGTAACCGTTTGATATCCAGCTTGAGTTTCATTAATGTACTGGATCCTGTAACTTAAAAGCCATCAACCCCCTTGCCCACCGAAAAGGCTGTCAGAATAACGTATTTCTAGCATGATTAATCGAGTCTTTCCTTTATTTCAAATTTGATATATCTAGCAAATCACTGTCAAAATTTTATTAATGCTTTCTTATGAATGTAATTGCTTACAGGGTTTCACAAATGCAGTGAAGAGACCTGTAAAAATTCGTGACCTGCTGCTCTAAGATTCTATTAGTGCATTTTTCTGTAAATTATAATCTTTCATCTTATTTATTTGAGGCATTCTCTTCTTAATTTTTTCCGCCCGCTTCTTCCTTTCTTTTTCAATATTGTTGTTTCAAGTTTACAAGAGATGAAGCACACCAGATGTAAGCCATTCAGCTAATACAAAAACCATCAAGCAAAAAAAAAAAAAAAAAAGAATCCTCAACTTTTCAATACAAAAAGGAAAAGTGTTGCATTGAACCTTCAAAGACAAGTTGGAAGTTTTGCTTACATAGCTTTTTATCTGATATCTGCTGGCACTGACAATTTTTTTAGCGAGCCTAGTGGTTCTCCACTGCAAATGTTAGGACTTGGGAGTCATAGAACAGCAGCATGAAATTTAAAGAGTTTTTCTTTGACAAAGCTATAAGAGAAATTAGTCAGCATCCAACAAGGTGATGATATTTGAGAACGCCAGCTGACCCTTAGCCAAGCCAAACTTGTTAATTATATAGGGCAATTGCATTGTGTAGTGGTACTCTACGGAGGCTTCAAAGATCTGGGTTTAAACCTAAAGTAGGAGTGTTTTGTTTGGTTTTAGGTGCCTACGGCGAAGATACCCAAAAAAAAAAAAAAAAAAAAAAAAAAAACCTTAAATTCTTTTACTGAGGTACTGCTCGTGGCGGAGAATTTGGAATGCCCATGTCTTCATAAGAAAAGCAGTAGGATTAACTGCACAATTGTTTGGGTCTCCAACTCTTACCTGTTAGTTTGTTTTAATTCTCAATCTTGTAGTTTTTACAGTAAAGCATGCAATACCTAGTATTTATTTTAATTGCATTTTTGTGGTCAAATTAAAGGTCTATCGAATCGGATAAAACATTACCTCGTAGGAAGCTTTGGTGCAAGCATGGAAGTTTCTATTAGAGTTTAAGTAAGCTAACGTTCGAAGAGCATACACTTAGATTAAAATAACTAATAATTATCAAAACATTAATTACAATAATTAAAATAAAAAAATGTATTAAAGATTAGGACTAACGATGCAATTGATTCGAACGGAATGCACATGCGCTCTCAAAGACAATTGATTCTCGCTCCCAATTTCGTACACTATCACCTGTAGTTAAACATGCATTATGTCCCGGCATATGCCTTTTGTCCACACGACATCGAAAGGCGACAGGAAAAGGAAACTCCAACTAAAGAAGCAAAGACATATCTCCTTTTGTATGAATATGCAATGCGAGGAAATATCACAAATAATGGTTAAAAAAATTGAACCCGGTTCTCCGGTGGGAATGAATAATTCGTGGCTTTTTTTTGACGAACATTTGATATAGAAATATCTTGTTGGCTAATAATTTTTCTGGCCTTGGTGATAAAATTGCATATGAGAATTTAAGAACTACAAGTGCATGTGTTGGTCAAATAGAGCGTGGAGGTAGACTTTGATCCTGCTACGGTGCGAGACCAACTCGAGCAGGAGGTACAACAAATTCTAGCACTCAAAGGACTACTAGGTGACTGCTACCCTGACCGAGATAGGTATATATAGCTTGCTGTTTTTTAAGGAAAAAATAAATAAATTAATTAAAAAGAACCAGGTGCATATATATGAACTGGTATATCATTTATAAACACTTGTACATGGCGCATCTCTTGTTTCCTTGCTTCATAATCTACACAGCACTTCCATGCTTCGATATGTAAAGCAACCGTGCTACGCAACGGGTTTGTTTTTTTTTTTAAAAAAATATAAATAATAAATAATGTAAATAAAATAGTAAATAAAAAAAAGTAAATGATTATTAATATACTAAATAATTATTAAACGTAGAGAAAAAAAAAATTAATACAATCTAAAAAAAAAGTAATACAACACAATTAATTATATCTAATATGTTTTTCAAAAGTTTAGAAAATTTTATTTATCTCTTAGCTAGAAGAATTCACAAAATATATAAAAATTAAAATTATGAGATTCAATAACCGCATGATAATCAAAATATGTTACAAAATACAAACAACAGCATATTGAATATAAAAAAATATCGTTGTTTATTCCATACATAAAGAAAATTGAGCTTATTTTTTTCAAAATATTATTAAATTTTAAAATATATAAGCATAATAAAAATGGTTAAACTACCTATTATATTCTATCCTACATCAAGAAGCTCTATTTGTATATAAATAATAAATAGAGAAAAAAGTAATAGAATTTTTTGTTTTTTGTTTGTTTTTTTGTCAAACAAGAAAAAAGTGTCAGAAAAAAAGCGGAATTTTAAAATTAATTTTGATTAAATAATACAGAGTGTTTACTATATATTTTTTGTTGAGAAAAATTTAATAAATTAAATTCCTTTTAAAATGTTAGAAAATTAGTTTTTTATTATTGCAGTTTTTTTTATAGTAAATAATTACTAAATCTAATTTGTATTTGTTGTAATAAACATAAAAACATGTAATTGAAATGTTATCCCAAAATCAAATAAGATAATTTGAATCAGTTATTAATATTAGTATTAACAATTAATATAAAATAAGGTATTTTTACACAGCATTATTAACCTTTGAGAGATATAAGATGTTTGTACAAAGCATTATTAACCTTTGAGAGATATAGATGATTTAGCATAATATATTTTGTTCTATAAATTGAAATATTATTTTAAAATCAAATAAATTATTTTGGATCAGTTATTAGTATTAGTATTAATAATTATTGTGTTCTAAATAATGCAGAGTAATACTTACAAAAATATTCAATCACTCACGTGAAACTTTGAGAGATGCATTTAATGCAGAGTAATACTTATAAAAATAATAATTCATTTTTCTATGGTTATATTGTTATGCACTTGATAAAAATAAAATCGTCGGTAAACCAAAACTCACAAAAACACGGCTCGGAAAATACAAATAACAACTTATAGAATACAAAAAGATTATGTTGCTTTCTCTACTCATATTCAGCTTATCATTTGATAAAAATGAATGAGTAACCAAATTTTAGGATATTTTTATAAAATATTGTTAAACTTTGAGGGATACATTTAATGCGGAGTACTACTAAAAAAAATAATAGTCCATTATTCTGTAGCTATATTGTTATGCACTCGATCAAAATGAAACCGTCGATAAATCAAAATTGAAAAAAACACGGTCCCGATGAAAATACAAATAACAACATATAGAATACAAAAAGATTATTTCTTTGCCCATATTCTGCTATCATTTGGTCAAAATAAAAGTGTAAATAAATTTTAGGATTTAATATTCAAACCTATATCAAGAAGTTTTACTTCGCAAAAATGCAAGTAAAAAATTCTACATGGTCATAACAAAATAAGTAAATTTTATATGAGAATTGATGCAATGTCTCAATATTGACAGTATACAATATAGACCCACCACATACACATGCGCACCAAATTAGTATGAAATCATCTAAATAGTGGCTACGGTTTGCGCACTTATAGTATCTAATTCTATCATCAAATCTATAGTTATTTTATCAGCTGAAGCATTCTGAGAATTCTGAGTAATTAGATAATTTTCGAGCTCTTTTTCGAAAAGAAATAAAAAGAGCAGAGAAGAAGAAAGAAATATTCAAGGATGGTTCGAATTATCAAAATAAAATATAAGCTAAATATATATAAACAACGTATAGTTTCAAGATCAAAGGTTTATACAAAATAGTTATTCTTCATCGCTTGTTGTATTGTCCTCAGCGAAACTGTAAATTATACAGCCAAAATAAAATAAGTTAATGAGAATTTCTTTAAAATTAATGTTGACCTATAAAAAATTGGGGAAAAAAAATTCATTACCGGAACGGTCTTTTTTCTTTTTGGTCTATTTTGTTCCTCCGAAGTTGATGGAGAACTTTTATAAAAATAATAATAATAATAATAACAAACATAAAAAGAAATTACACATTAGGGTTGAAATGTTCAGAAACACCAATTGTTCTAAATAAATTTATGTACTCTAATTCTATTATTGAATTCATAGTTATTTCATCAGTTGAAGCATTCTGGGTTTCTTCTTCGACATTTTCAACATCTTTTTCACTTTTTTTTTCCTTTTGTATTCAAATCGGCCGGAAAAATTTTGCTAACTTTAAACGATTGCCCGTTTACTTTTGATCTTAGAGGATCAATGGAGATTTGGAAGATATATGTCTGGCCAATCACTCTATCAAAAACAGAAGGAAGTTTAAATCTATCTGCATTTATAGCAATCGCAAGCTGCTGAGCTGGGACACATATAAGATATTGCACCAATTTACCGAAAATTATGAAATTTGTAGAAGCAGTTTTATCTTCAACAACCGCATTTAATTTATACCTACAAAAAAATAATTCGGATATTAGTTTTGTAACAGATTATTAAATTATCAAAAAAATATTTATATAAAATACGGGATTGGAGTTTGATCGTTGTATCCACAATGACCGCACCAAAAACTATCCGCATAATCTTTCACTGCCACCTTACAATTGCGACATTCTCTATACCATCATTCGTAAGTTGTATTTACTGTTAATAATTTAACTTTGCAAGTGTATTTTGCATCCTAATATGAAATAGAATTTTTCTTGAGATTTTCAACAAAGGAAAAAAAAAAGAAAAATATGCAAAAGAATTAAAGAAGCCCAAAATGTAAAATTTACCAGTAGGCTGGTCTAGTACAAGTAAATCAGCAAAATTTATATGATTTTGTGATATTTATTCGTAAGGACTAAGAATGGACTTGTCTAGAGATTGTATATGTTGGATTGACATTATTGAAATTTTTTTACTGCACTCAATAACTCAATGGTAAAATTTTATATTATTGTATAAAAAAATAGACAAAAAAAGCTCCAAGAAGAGTGTTACAAAATTCTTCGACTTTCGGTATTTATAAATTTATATAAATTCTTGATGCCGAACACGATAATAAATAAAATTCGCCTGCTTCCAAAAAAAAAATAGTAAAACAAAGTTTAGTTTGATATAAATTTAATTTAACATATAACAATTGACAATTAAGAAAAATATAATCATAAATAGAATATACCTCTATAGTTTCGAACGATCATATTTGCAAAAATAACAACAACCGAATTATCGCTTTTTTTTTTGTGTGTTTTCAGTTGTTTTTGGAGATCTGTTACAAAATCATCACATAATATAACTGGCATAGTATCATCACTACAAAACAATAAAAAATTTAGCATGTAATATAATAAAATACACATAAAATTTAGGTTAGAAAAATACGGTAATATTTTCATAACTTATTGGAAGCCGAATGAGACACAGTACATGCACTTGTTGTCGCTATCTGTAGTTGTTGGCTGGTCTACGACTACAAGCATGCAATTAATTGACGGGCCGCTGTCTCAATCATAGAGTCTCCAGCATATAAAGAGAACGATAGAGGCGACAGTAATCACGGCTCGCACACTGACAGCCTTTAACTTTACTCTCTCACCCGCGGGGTCAGTCAAGCAGCTCCCCTCCCAATCCCATCACCTTCCCTCGTGACCCCACCACCTTTTAACTTTCATTCGTTCGCTTTTCTTTAACCCCCGGTCTACCATCTCCCTCTGGATTCCCTCCCCACCCCCTTCTCTCTCTCTCTCTCTCCTTCAATAATTTCCATCTTTACGGTACTCCGTTCTACAGCTTTCCACCACAACCACACCACCGCCACCGATACCTCCTCTTCTTGTTCTCCCCACAACCCCGTACTGCTGCTTTTTCTTGTCCTTCTTCTTCTCCTCCTCCTCCTCCTCCTCCTCTTCCTCTTGTAGTTGTAAATAATGCCTCTCCTCTTTAATTAATCTCACTCTCTCTCTCTCTCTCGCTTGTCGTTTTAATGCTCCCATAATTTTATATGGCGAGCGGTGCGCGCAGTTCCTTATCCTTACTGGACATCTTCTTGTCCCTCTTCTTCCTCCTCTTCCTCCACTTGGGCTGCTGCTTCTCCCCGAGCCGCAGCCAAGATGATCCAGACCAACAGCATCCCCGTCCGAAGAGGAGAAAGATTTCTCCTCTTTCCCCCTCCCCTCCCGCGTCCGGCGATGCGAGAGCCGATCGGAACGGCCGCCTCTCTCTGGCCTCCGTCCGATCTTATCTCAGACGCTTCTTCTCCGTCCCCAAGCGCGCGGGCAGGGAAGACATCCAGTCCCCGCCCGTCGACTGCCTCTCACCGTCCCCTCCTCGCAACCCGCTCGACAAATCCCCTTCGTCCGGGTCCGGCATCTCGGCGGCCGACTGCCGTCCGGGTACGAAGCTTTCGTCGTTCGCGTCCCGCGCGGTCGTGTACCCCTGCTCGGCGTGCGGCGAGGTGCTGACGACGCCCCACCTCCTTGAGCTCCACCAGTCCGCGAAGCACTCCCTCTCCGAGCTCTCCGATGCCGACTCCGGCAAGAACATCGTGCGCATCATCTTCCTGTCAGGCTGGAAGGGGAGGGCGCCCCCCACCGTGCGCCGCATCCTCAAGGTCCACAACACCCAGCGCACCCTCGCGCGCTTCGAGGAGTACCGCAACCTGGTCCGCTCGCGGGCGGCGCGGCGGGGGGGCGGCGCGGAATTCGAGCGCTGCATCGCCGACGGGAACGAGCGGCTGCGCTTCTACTGCTCGACGATGCTGTGCTCGCTGGGAGGCGGGGCGTGCGGGAGCCCCTACTGCTGCACCTGCGGGATCGTGCGCCACGGCTTCGCGGGGAAGCAGGCCGACCTGGACGGCATCGCCACGCACGCCTCCAGCTGGGCCGCCCACGCCTCGCTCCCCGACGACCTGGAGCGCGAGTTCGCCTACCTGCGCGCGCGCAGGGCGATGCTGGTGTGCCGGGTGGTGGCGGGCCGGGTGGCGCGCAGCGCGGGCGCGGGCGCGGGCTTGGACGAGCAACTCGAAGCCTCCGCCGCCGCCGCCGCCGCTGCCGCGGAGAGGGGGGCGGGCGGGGCGTTCGACTCGGTGGCGGCGGGGGACGAGCAGCTGTTGGTGTTCAATCCCAGGGCGGTGCTGCCGTGCTTCGTAATCGTTTACTCGGCATGAGCTGAGCTCGCGGCGTTGCGAGTGCGACGTGTCTGGTGTCTAGACTCTAGACTGTGGACTCTATAGAGGGGGTGTCCGCTGCTCTCGTCGTCGTTTCCCTCTGTCGTGAATCCAGGCAGTTAGGCGTGCTGTGAAATCGGATTAACGGGCGTTGCCGCCGGTGCGCGCTGCTGATATCTGACGGTTGTAGTTGCTGTGTACGTTGGATGTCCATACTCCATAGGCAACTTAATTGATTGCTGTTGTTTATTTATTTAAATTAAGAGTACTGTAGATAAAGATGGCGATAGATTTGGGCCGTTTGATTACTTTTAATAAACTAATCATGCAATCATACTGTCCGGTGCAGACAACAATTAAAGACATTCCATATGTAAATCAATCAAGACTGTCGGGTTAGTTAAGCCTTTGTTCTAAGAAAATGTAAATTCATTTAAATTAGGAGCGTTAGGCATCTATCGGCAAACTTTTGAGAAGCAAACATAATGTCAGCAAGGAATGGTATAATTTCATTCAATCCCTGCGTATGCAAGTATCTTATAGAATTTTTTCTTTATTAGCAGCTCGCCGTATTAGATCCTATTTGGAAGGTAATTTAAACCAATTACAACCGTCGACCTATTTTTCAACCAATTAATTAATTTAAACTAATTAAATAAAGCATTTTCAATTAGATTGCAAGGATGATTCTTCTTCTATTATTGGATTAGGATCATCCTTCCATTACCACCCTTCTTATAGGATTGATTATCTATGAGCAGCTCTTCATAAGGATTTTTACCCAGTTTCTTTAACTTCGCGTTCCTGTCTTGCAAAGTTGAAGAAACATACGTACGCAGCACATGTTATTCAGCTTAACGAGAAGTGAGAATCTATTTTAAACATCACAATGTAGTATGTTTGCAGCACATGTTATTTTGAGCCCTACAGAGACCAACTGCAATGAGCTAGGTCTGAAATAATCAATTAAAAAGATGCATGGCTAGACAAGTTGCCATTCCATGAGAAACAAGGGAATATCTAGCTAAAGTTCACGCTCCCGACCTAAGTACATCAGAGACTGAGCTGTGCAAATATAAATTAACACCATAAAAAGTGTGACTATGTTTTTAACGAGCTGGTTAAGAACAAAATAAGGCTTGTTAAAGCAAGTCAGATGAACCTCACATTTTTTCGCAGCCCAATAGAGCTTCTCGAGCAGCAACCCTGCAGGTTATTGCATCAGACAGTTGTAACACTCCTGACTCCTCCGCAGTCGCCGATGATGACGGATTCCTGAGGCGGTATGGCGGAGGGGAATGATGGTCACCTGATGTGGTGAATGAGGGAAGGGAATTGAGAAAGAAATAGAAGTGAGGGGGGGAATTGGAGAGGAGATTTGGAGAAGAGATTGAGAGATTGAGATAGAGGGGAAGAGAGACAGAGAAGGGGAGAGAGAGTAGCTCGTGAGAAAGAAGTAGAAAATTCTATTAATTCTTCATGATCCTGTTACATACTACATCTCTGCTATATATAGTCTCTCAACTAATTATTTACTTTAGCTAATTAAGCTAGCCTACTTAAGTATAGCAATTATCTTAGTTATAGTAATAAGTTTCTAAGTCTGCTGGTTGCTACTGTGGGCCTCGGGTTGGGCCCCTTCGGTTGGGCTTCCAATATTGGGCCTCTTTGGTTGGGCCTCCTTTAATTGGGCCTCTCGGATTGGGCCACCTGATATTGGGCCTCTCTGGTTGGGCCTCCTGATATTGGGCCTCCTCAAGCTGGGCCTCTTCAATTGGAAGCTGCTGTTGATCCAGCTCCTAATCCCTACCTAGCCTCATTCTACTGTTAGCTCATCCTGCGCCCTCTCCTCCTCCTCCGGCCCTACCTCGGCTCCTCCCCATCTCTTCTCACCGTGGAGTTCCTCTTGTCGGCGCCTGTTGTTACAACAGTGAAGATGTTGTCAACTCTTAGGAAGTGATTTAGTTTGTAGTGCTGGAAAATTATTTTTTTTTGAGAAAAAAATAGTATATTATCTGTTTCGTTTATTTTGAAATAAAAATTTTGAATTTAAAACTTCGGATATCAAATATCAAGTCTTTTGCCATTTGCGTTAGGAACAATTAATGTGAAGCAACACCTGATGCAAAAATGTTAATGTGAAGAATCATCATGCTATAGGCAGAAAACACATGGATGAGGGTAGATTAGAAATACCACAACAAAATGGAGACCTTCAGAATCTGGCCTCGGTTCCCTCTATTTTCTAGTTCTGCCAAATCAATCTTTTCTACATTGATGAGCTTCTCCACATCTTTCATCTATTAAGAAAAGAGAAATACTCGGATATTTTTTTTAATAAATAATAAAAATATTTAGAATAAATTTTAGAATGACAATTTAGTCATTAATTTTAAAATTTTAATTTAAAAAATTTTAGAATTATAATTTAGTCATTAATTTAAAGAGTTTAATTTAGAATTTTTTTTTTTTTTTTTTTTTTTGAGGGAAAGGCAGCATGCTGCCGCTTCATTCATAACGAAGGTGAATTTAATTTAGAAAATTTTAGAATTACAATTTAGACATTAATTTAAAAAGTTTTAAAATTACAATTTAGACATTAATTTAAAAAAGTTTAGAATTACAATTTAGGCATTAATTTAAATAGTTTAATTTAAAGATATTTAAAATTACAATTTAGGTATTAATTTAAAAAGTTTAATTTAAAAAAAATTAGAATTACAATTTAGGCATTAATTTTAAAAGTTTAATATAAAAAATTTTAGAATTACAATTTAGGAATTAATTTAAAAGGTTTTAATTAAAAAATTTTAGAATTACAATTTAGACATTAATTTAAAGAGTTTTAGAATTACAATTTAGACATTAATTTAAAAAGTTTTAGAATGACAATTTAGACATTAATTTAAAGAGTTTAATTTAAAAAATTTTAAAATTATAATTTAGACATTAATTAAAAGAGTTTAATTTAAAGAATTTTAGAATTATAATTTACACATTAATTTAAAAAGTTTAAAGTAAAAAATTTTAGAATTACAATTTAGGCATTAATTTAAAATGTTTTAGAATTACAATTTAGTCATTAATTTAAAGAGTTTAATTTGTTTAAAAAATTTTAATGTTTTTTTAATTTAAACATTAATTTTGTATTACAATTTTAAAAAATTTCAATGTGCTTAAATATTTGATTTAATAGAAATATATGGTATAATTTAAATTTATTTTTAGAATAGAATTGTACGGGCTAAGTTAAATCAAATTTAAATAGTAAAATTTGATCTTTTAAAATAATGAGATCATATCTTATAATTTAAAATATAAATTGATAATAAAATTTGATAATAAAAATTAATAGATTCCTAAATTCTAATTTCTAAAAATAAATTTTTAAAATTAAAATTATTTACAATATATTAAATAAAGATAATTAAAATATTACCATTTAAGACAATAACTAAATTGGAATATTTAAAATTTATAATATTTTCAAAAATAAAAATTCTCACTAAATTTAAATTATTAAAATTTATAATATTTACAAAAATAAAAATATTCGAAATAAATATAAAATTACTTAATTACCCTTTAATCAAAAGACCAAAATAATTCTGTTTTGGGTACCTGGTAATCGGTACCTCACTCAAAGTGACCTGCAATAGCATGACTCTTAATTAAGATAATCAAATTTGAACCATTGAACATATATGGATGGACGATAACTAAAATATATATATATATATATATATATATATATATATATATATATATATATATATATATATATATAAGAGTACGGCTCTTAAGGAAAAACTCCTGGCCAGTATACTGTTTGATTTTGTAAATTTAATAATAGCTTCATAAGGAATGCCATCCTATCATCACACGAGAACATGTTGGATATATATATATATATATATATATATATATATATATATATATATATATATATGCAATAAACTTACAAGCCTGGAATCCTGTTGACAATACAGGAAATGGATATTAAATGACTTTAAATCATGACAATGCAAAATATAACGTTTGGAACTTCAGATCCAAGTAGTGAGATCATATGCCACCACAAATGACAAAAACTCACATATTTATAGAGAAGAATGTGTTTAAACTTGAAGATTTGCAAACTAATTAGTTTAACTTTATGACGTGGATGATTCTCTCATTACCAATTAAGTACTATATTATCTCAAGCTTTAACTAATTAATTAATCAAGACTGAGAGATACATATTAATAGACATCACTCGGTTTCCTTTCCTGGGAGAATTAAGTTGTATTTTATCAAAATTACACGACTGAAAAGACAAGCAACACTCCAAATTAATAACGTGCAACCAATATTAAGATATTATTTATAAATTTATAAATCGGTAATCTTTAGAAACCTGTGGGTTCTCGAGGCCTGATTGCCTCGACCCCTATAGTTAAATTTATTATTGCAATGAATGAAGCAACAGCATGTTGTATTTTTTTCAAAAAAATAGAAACCTGTGGGTTCGAAAATTTTCCCTAAGTAAATATGGTTTCTTCAAATACTCTAAACATTTCAAATGACTTCGATCATTAATTAGTCAACCGTCCCAAATTAATTAAATGTTGAGTATTGTAAATAGTATATTGACCAAATACAGAGATGACTGGCTATATAGATACTTGACCAAATACTAGCGCAATTATCTCCCATTCAACTTCAACCTTCCAAGCTGACTCCAACCTCACCAACCATGCATGCATATTGTCTCATTTTGACCTGCCTTCTTTATTTACCAAGGTGGTCCAATTCTGTGCTCCCAAGAACAGACGCAACCACTTTCCTGCACGCGTACGTGCATGACTCGCAACTTATGCGAGATCTCAGCTGTTACCTTTATCTTTACTCTTTACTTCATTAATAGCATAACTCGGGCACTCGGCAGTTGTTATTTTTTAAGTTGATGCTCTTAATCGTGTTTATCAATCGGTCATTTATTCAACATGTGCGAATTATATTACCTCCAATCCTCACGCATGTAACATAAATATAGTTGTTAAAAGTGTTTTTTCATATTATGAAAGCTTAAAAAAATTTATAAATACTTGTAATATTTTTTTTTGAGAGAATCTACCGTAGAATTACCGAGCACATCTCAAATCCACACAGCATACGAGCGCAGCAGAAACAGAATCTTTCGTAGATGAATATAGACGAAAACGATCGTATAAATTAAACACGAGAAAAAACAATGCAATAAAACGAATAAGAGAACACAAAAATACAAAATTTATATGGTGCGGCCAACAATGTGCCAACATACATCACGGACAAGTACACTCCAATGCATTTTTCGATTAATTTACGATACAAAAATATAAAAAGTAAGATTGGATTAAAAGAAAACTCTCTCTCAGTAGTTTTTCTCGTTTTTCTCTCAATTAAGATATCTATAATAAAACTTTTATTTCAAAAAAGAAAAATAAGAAGGGTTAATATAACGGGTCGATATGCTCTTGAAAATTCTTTTTAAAGTGTTTCTAGACCATCCTTAATCTTTAGAAATAAAATTAGATAAAATTAGAGTCAAATTCAATATATTCAACCCGTCTTAGAGTTGAGTACCATTACTTAATTTTGAGTTTCGTTACTCAATATTCAAAATTCTCAAATTTTTGACATTTTCACCGAGATAGCGAGTCGGAACATAGCTTTACATAATACAACATTTAGATGCCTCCTTTAAAACCTTATATTTTTAGACCTCCGACAAATTAATTAGTGCGGGGTGTAGGATGTACACCCTTAAAGGGGTGTACACCTAGCATCGCCCATATATATATATATATATATTGTATAGTTATATTTTTTTATTTTTATATAATGTATAGTTATATTATTTTTATATCATCATATTAATTTTTTAGTCATATAAATTGCTACGTTAAGTGTGTAGGCATATCCAATAATTAATTAAGTAAGTATATATATAGTCTTATTATTTTTAGTCATGTATATATTATTTTCAATGTGTAGTCACATTAGATGTTTAATTATATGAGGGTGTAATATTAATAATAATATTATTATATTCATTTATATCTAATATATAATTATATTATTTTTTATTATATTTATTTTCAGTTATATTAAAATATGTTTTTGAGCATGTAATTTTATTAAATTTTTAATAATATCAATAGTTAAATCAAATAATAATAATAATAATAATAAATAATTTAAGCTACTAAAATTATAAAATTACTTAGGAAGTGGGTAGGGAGAAAAAAATATCTCTTTTAATTAATACATAAATTTATATAAATATTATTATTATTATTATTATTTTTATTTTTTTTACCCTATTCAAATAAGAGTATAAAATAAAAAATTTAAAAAAAAAGAAGGCTAAGAAATTTTTTTTTTTCAATAACGTTATACATTTACTCGAAAAAGGCCGCGTCGAAAACCAGACCATATGGCTGTACGCGTTTCCACACAACTACCAAAAAGTAAATAAAAAATTGACAGGACTTTAATTTCCACGCAACCACCCGGTCCACCACCTTCTATATTTATCCAATATATATATATATATATATAGAGTTGTGCTGAAATGCTATTGATAGCACCAGCCCAATTTTATCACTCATTTTGTAGCTCTTGGATTTCATTGAAATTCGTGCAGATTCTTTAATTAAAAAGAAATGTTTTTTATTTTTTACTTTTTATTTTTATTTTTTCTTTTTTTTTAAATTAAAGAGCCTCCACAAATCTCGATGCGATCCAAGGACTACAAAATGGATGGCAAAATTGGGCCGGTGCTATCAATAGCATTTCAGCCCAACTCTCTCTCTCTCTCTCTCTTTCTCTCTCTCTGTATATATATATATATATATATATATATATATATATATATATATATATATATATATATATATATATATATATTAAAACTTTAGATGCCATGTTCATTTAGATTTTTCACCGTTAGATCTATTTTTTTAATCAATTTCATCTCTTAAATCATATTATTTCACCAACCACCCACTAAACCCAAGAGTCCTATATTCATCATAACCGCATATCATTTCATCCAAATGTTAAAAATTTATAAGCATCAATAAGTTGGTACTTTTAAAAGTATAGAAGCTCAATTCTTATATTATATTAGAACAAATAAAACTATATACTTTTAAGGGTTAATTGCATCCAACTCCCTGTAAACATATCAAATAGCATATATATTCCTGCAAAATTCAACTTTTCATATTTATCCCTTTAAAAGTCCTAAGTTATTCAAATATATCCCTCCGGTTTATTATCATTAGTTCACTGTTTATTTTTTAACAGATTATATGTAAAATGACAGTTTTGTCCCTTCAAAAATGTCCCTCTACAAATTTCAACTGTAA
Source organism: Tillandsia fasciculata (assembly GCA_029168755.2). Lineage (NCBI taxonomy): Eukaryota > Viridiplantae > Streptophyta > Magnoliopsida > Poales > Bromeliaceae > Tillandsia > Tillandsia fasciculata. The sequence goes on from CM054951.1 coordinate 17,064,618, forward strand.
TATTTGGAAGGATAAAAAAATAAATTTACCTCACTAACTAACCAAGATTAAGTATTTAACCTATAGTTAACTAGATTTTTCTAACAGAGATAGACGGTATCGATATATATGAATAACTTTGGATTTTTGAAAGAATAAATATGAAAAGTTGGATTTTATAAGGATATATCTGCTATTCGATATGTTTACATGAAGCCGTATGCAATTAATCTTATTTTTAAAGTTTCTATATACTCATGAATTTATCTTTGTAAGACAATGAATTTTGATGAACAAGAAAAGGGTCGGACTGATAATTTTCTAAAGGACGATGCTAGGTGTACACCCCTTTAGGGGTGTACATCCTACACCCCACCCCATCCTGCGATGTGACGAGTAAAATAATACTCACTTCAGGATGGAGTGGGGTGTAAGATATACACCACTAAAGGGGCGTATATTTATATATACCCTATATATATATTGTATAGTTATATATATAAGGTATCCTAAGAAGTTGAGGAGGAGAGAGAGAAATATAATTTATCTTTCATAATTAATATATAAACTCATATTAATAATATTAAATTATTTATTTTTTAATTTATTTAAATAAGATTAGATTAAAAAAAAAATTAAGAAGATTAGATTGAAAAGTAATAATAATAATAATAAAATTAGATTAGGTATTAGCTCTGCTTATTATTTAAATCCCATCATTGCAAATCCATACAAATTTTCTTTTTATACGATATGACATGTTCATTCAGAAACAAAAAAACAAAAATATTGATGATTTGCCAATCAAGACCACGTTGTCAACTCCCCTGGAGCTACGCAGAGAGGAGTCAAATCTCCCAACCACAAATACTTATTCAGTTCAGGAAGATAACTAACTGCCAGCACGTAGCAGTCTCTTGTCGTTAGGTTCTCAAACGGTGGCAAACGATTTAAAGATTGAATGCTCAATTCACTTTTGTATCTTATCTTTCACAAAGTTCAACTGTTCAAGCACTTGTCGCCCTCCTATAACAAGCAATGTTGACCAATCAAATTATTATTATGAAATTCATCCATATCATCATAATTATTACAAAAATATTTAAATTATTATTTTTTTAAAAAAACAGCTTAATATAAATAATAGAGTGTGATTGCTATAAATTAGACTTTCTTCTGACAAGTTACGAGATGATTTAAGCGACTAATTACAAGATTATTTTATTCTTTTAATGTGAATATAGGTGTCTGTTGGCGGATAGTTACTGTATTGATTGAGATAATTATCGTTTCTTTCGAATATAAAAATATCTTATTAGCGGGATTGGTGGATCTGTTGGCACATCCAAACCGACTTAATTGTCTTGACGTTTGATAATATCGGTACATGAATCTGCATCATACCGGTACACAATCTTATTTTTGCATTGTGTATCGGTACTTAACTCCGGTACTTAACTCCACGACGAAAATTGATCTAATTTTATTCCTAAAGATTAAGGATGGTTCAAAAAGAAAGATTTTTAAGAGGAGATCGACGACTAAAAGTGATTCGAAAATTCATATGTACAATACAAATCATTTTCTATTAGAATTAAATTTTTAGAATTATTTTAACTCTTATAATTCATTTTTGAGAAATACTCTCGTACTTTTTTTATAAATAATAAAAAATTATTAATCGATGATTAACAAAGAATAAAAATATAATTTTATTCATTAACAGGTTAACAGATAATTTCATAAAAAAAGTATTTTCTTAATTAAACATCACAAATTTTTTTTTAAAAAAATATTAATTAAAATATCTTCCATTAATTTAGCCATTAATTTTGCAATAATTTAAAAAATTTAATTTAAAAAAATTTTGAATTACAATTTACGGGTTAATTTTAAAAATTTTAGAATTAGAATTTAGGCATTAATTTAAAGAGTTTATAATTACAATTTAGTCATTAATTTAAAAATCTTAATTTAAAATATTTTAGAATTACAATTTAGACATTAATTTAAAAAAAAAATTAGAATTACAATTTAAACATTAATTTAAAGAGTATTAAAATTACAATTTACTCATTAATTTATATCAATATTTTTTAAAAAATTTGAACGTAGGTTTATAATCATATTCAACATATTTAATATGTATAAAAAAATTTAGAATTCCTCTAAATTTTGAAATTAATTTTTATCATTATTCTAAAAAATTTAAAAATAGATAAATTTTTAAATTCAACATATAATAAAAGTTTTGATCCATATCCTTTTCGCAAATTTAGACATTAATTTTGTACTAATTTATGCATTAATTTTAAATATTTTTGAATTACAATTTAGGTATTAATTTAAAAAGTTTTAGAATTACAACTTAGCTAGGCATTAATTTAAAGAGTTTTACAATTACAATTTAGACATTAATTTAAAGAGTTTAATTTAAAATGTTTTAGAATTACAATTTAAACATTAATTTAAAAGTTTTAGAATTACAATTTAGGCATTAATTTAAAGAGTTTAAATTAAAAAAAAATTATAATTTAGGTATTAATTTAAAGAGTTTTAGAATTACAATTTAGTCATTAATTTAAAGAGTTTAATTTTAAAAAATTACAATTACAATTTAGTCATTAATTTAAAGAGTTTAATTTTAAAAAATTATAATTACAATTTAGTCATTAATTTAAAGAGTTTTAGCATTACAATTTGGGCATTAATTTAAAGAGTTTAATTTAAAGAGTTTTAGAATTATAATTTAGACATTAATTCAAAGAGCTTAAATCAAAAAAATTTAGAATTACAATTTAGGCATTAATTTAAAAAATTTAGAATTACAATTTAGTCATTAATTTAAAAAGTTTAATTTAAAAAAATTTAGAGTTTTATAATTATAATTTAGGCATTAATTTAAAGAGTTTTAGAATTATAATTTAGGTATTAATTTAAAGAGTTTTAGAATTACAATTTAGGCATTAATTTAAAGGCTTTAAATTTAAAAATTTTAGAATTACAATTTAGACATTAATTTAAGGAGTTTTAGAATTATAATTTAGTCATTAATTTAAAAAATTTAATTTAAAAAATTTTAGAATTACAATTTAGGCATTAATTTAAAGAGTTTTATAATTATAATTTAGTCATTAATTTAAAAAAGTTTAATTTAAAAAAATTAGAAGTACAATTTATGCATTAATTTAAAAAGTTTTAAAATTATAATTTAGTCATTAATTTAAAGAGTTTAAATTAAAAAAATTTACAATTACAATTTCTGCATCAATTTAAAGAATTTTAGTATAGTTTCATGAAATAAAAGAGATTGTTGATCAATAAATTATTCAAAAATTAAAAAATTTGAGATAATACTAGGCACCTTATAATTAAAAATTCTACTATTTGATAAAATTTTAAAAATTTCAGCCTTCAAATTAGAAATAAAAATGACTAGCAAATTAAATAAAAATAGTAATCTATTTTTTTTAAAAAAATTAAAAATTAATAGATTCCTAAATTTTAATTCCTAAAATAATCTAAATTTTAATATATTTTCCTAAAATTAAAATCATTTAAAATATATTAAATAAAAATCATTAAAATATTATCATTTAAGATCATAACTAAATTGAAATATTTAAAATTTATAATTTTTTCAAAATTAAAAACTCTCACTAAATTAAAATTTCTAAAATTTATAATATTTACAAAAATAAAAAAAATTTCAAAATAAAGATAAAATTACTTAATTATCCTTAAATAAAAAAAATAACTTTATTTTGGATACCTAGTAATCGATACTCTCCTCAAAATGACCTGCTATTGCAGGTCACAGCTTAAAAATAATTAAATCTGAGCCGTTGAAAATGTATGAATGAACGGTAGCCAATAAAAAAAATATAGGAGTATTTCTCTTCATCTTTTTGATATGAGAGTTTTATTATAGACATCTTAATTAAGAAGAAAATCCGAAGAGCTCCCGAGAGAGTTTTTTATAATTCTATTTTACTTTTGTACTTTTGTCTTATAACTTAATCGAAAAACACAATAAATTGATTTTGTCTATCAAAGTAGGTTGACACATTGTCAGCCGAATCATGCGATTGAATTTTGCATTATTGTATTCTTTTGTTTGTTTTATTATTTTATTTTTTTCATACTTAATTTTTACGATTTTTTTTTTTTATTTTTATCTACGAATGATTTAATTTTTGCTTTTCTCATGTGCTGTTGTGGATTTGAGATGTGTTCCTTAATCCCACGGTGAGTTCTCCTTAATCTAAATAATTATTTGCTTTTTGAAAGGCATACAGTAAATATTTTCATAAATTTATCGTTAAAAAGTCATTAATTCAGTCAAGGAAAGGAGTGGATTGCCCGGTCTGTTTAACCTAGGAGCCGTGCTCATTACTCTCCAAGAAAGGGAGATTTATAGAGAAATTTATTACTCCACATACCATTAATTCCAACGAGAAAAGGAGATGGAAAAAGCAAGAGTATAAAAGGTAAAAAGGAAAACCCCAATAAGTCTACAACTAAGAAAAAAAATTTAATCTCTACAATCTCTTCATGTAAGGGTTGTAGAATTTAATAATATTTTTTTTTAAAAAAAAAAAAAAAATTAGCAGGAAAAAAATTGATAAAAACATGTATTGAGGAAAAGATAGTTTTTGAATTATTAGTAAATTTATAAGATTAAAATATAAAATGAGAAAGTCTACTCTCTGCGTGACCATGCTAATTAAAATGCGACCATGACCACGGTGGTCCAGTCCGCGCTCAGAATTGTTTTAAAAAAAGAAAACAATTAGGTAGGAAGAAGGATCGGAGGAAGGCACAGCAGGCCCCGGCCCCTCCCCTCTCCTCGATCTCTTGCTATAAATACATCATCCTTAATCCGGCTGCCAACGCATACACATTACACAGCACAACCTTCCTACTAGTAGTACTCTTGATCATCGGAGCAAGGGTACCCAGCAGCTATATAGCTTGCTTGCTTGCTTGCAGTTAACTTGGGCAGGCATTCGCCACCGCACCCCACCCCACCTCGGTCGTTGCTGCTTGCTGGCTAGCTAATAATTACTAGTTGATTAATATAAGAACGAGCTGGTCATGGAAGCCCTTACCTCTTCTTCTTCTTCTTCCGGCGGCCTTGCTGCTTCCCATGTCCGGCGCCGCGCCTCCGCGTTTGGCCCTTCCAGAGCCGTCCTCTGCAGAGGTACCATGCAGAGCTCCCTCCGCCGCCCCGTCCATCCCCTGAAGTGCTCCGCCGTGGCTTCCTCTCCTTCTTCGGCCCCCGCCTCCGCAGTGGTTAAAGGTGCCGGCGGCATCGACTTGGGCTTCCTCTCCCGCTCCCGCTCCGGCTCCGGCTCGGCCAACCCCAACTGCAGGGACGCGGAGGCCGACATGTTTGCGGAGGCGGCGAAGAAGGGCAACTTAGTGCCGCTCTACGAGTGCATCGTTTCCGACCACCTCACCCCGGTGCTCGCTTACCGCTGCCTCGTCAAGGAGGACGATAAGGAGGCCCCCAGCTTCCTCTTCGAGTCCGTCCATCAAGACTCGCACGGCACCAACAATGTGGTATCCATCCATCCATCCATCCATCCATCCATCCATACCGTCGCTTTCATTGTTTTCTTTCTCACATTTCTGATTCCTTGGTGTCATTCGGAAACAAACCAAATTAAAAGGGTCGTTATAGCATGGTGGGGGCTCATCCCGCGATGGAGATTGTGGCTAAGGAGAACAAGGTCACGATAATGGACCACGAGGAGGGTCGGCGTACAGAACAGGTTGCGGACGACCCCATGCAGGTTCCCCGCAGGATCATGGAGAACTGGAGCCCCCAGCTTATCGACGAGCTCCCCGATGCCTTTTGCGGTAATTTCTCACTTCCGTTTCTTTTTTTTCACTTACTCGTTTTCGTTATCTTGTAACTTTCCTTAATTTTTTTATTTTTACTTTTAAAAAAAAATATAATTCAACTCTTTTCTTTTCCTTTCTTTTCCAAGGCGGGTGGGTAGGGTACTTTTCATACGATACGGTACGATACGTCGAGAAGAAAAAGCTTCCCTTCTCCAGCTCACCGGAGGATGATCGGAACCTCCCAGATGTTCATTTGGGTCTCTACAACGATGTTATAGTGTTTGACCATGTTGAAAAGGTATTAACTCTTTCAATCTTATGGCTTACGCCAATCCAAACTGTAGTTACGACAGTCCAAATGCCATCTTAGCGTTTCTAAATTAAGCGATTAGGATTGCGTTTGGTTTAAATATAAACTAAAATTATTTATTTTAAAAATAAATATAAATTAATTAGTTAATTATTTAATAGTTAAATAATTAATTAATAAAATAATTAAATTAATTAAAATATTAATTAATTAAAGAGTTAATATAATAATTAAAATTATATTTACTTTAATTAAATTAAAATAATAGCTCCAGTCTTATTTCAGTTTATTTTAAAAAAATAAAAATTATTATTTTCATTTAAACTAAACGTGGTTGAGAAACAAAACTGAAAAAGTCCTTCTTTCATAACTTGTTTCTAAACCCAATGCTGTCCTAGAGATTAGTGGATAACTTATATATAGGGATATCAAACTAAACTGTACAGCCTTTGCTTTTCTCTAGGATCTCTCAACTGAGTTTTTCATTCCATAACTTGCACTAACCATGCACCGTTTGATTAGTCCCTGAATACTACTATAATCTTCCCTTCTGCATTGTTAATTCACAAATCCAACTTTCACCCCAATTCGACCTTTTATCTCAGAAAGTCTACGTTATTCATTGGGTACAATTAGACCGTTATTCCTCTATCGAGGAAGCGTACCAAGATGGGAGGTATCGATTGGACACGATGCTGTCAAGGGTACATAATTCGAATGTGTGAGTAATTCTACTATTTCCGCTTCTTTTGATTCTCAACTCCTTTTCTATTCCATCCAACTTTCATTTTTGTTTCTACTAACTTTTGTTTGATCCTTATATTACAGTCCAAGTCTTTCAGCAGGATCTGTAAAATTACATACTCGCCAATTTGGATCACCATTGAAAAAATCAACCATGACAAGTGACGAATACAAGAAAGCAGTTCTGCGGGCCAAAGAGCATATCCGGGCAGGAGATATTTTTCAAATTGTTTTGAGTCAGCGTTTTGAGCGGCGAACATATGCAGACCCATTTGAAGTTTATCGAGCTTTAAGAATTGTGAACCCGAGTCCACACTTGACATACCTTCAAGTGCGTAGGCTCTCTGCAGCATTTTATTTTTGTTCTCAGTCAAGCTTTTCTAGTGATTTCTTGTCTTGAACATAGACTTTCTTTTGTTGTTGCATGCTTTCCATCTATCTTTTTATATTTTCTGAATTCGTTCAAACTATCTTTCTCAGGCAAGAGGCTGTATTCTTGTCGCATCAAGCCCTGAAATTCTTACTCGCGTGAAAAAGGTATATTCAAATCTGTTTTCATCACTAAGGATCCTATGCTCTCATGAAAAGGACCCTTTCCGCAACCCATATATGTTCCTTGACTGTTGATCATTTATGTGGTAGAGAAATCACTGTTCAGGCTCCACTACTTTACAATCGATTGGAAATTTAATTTATATGCCTTCGTAAATTTCCCTTGTTGATCTATAAAAATTAGTCTTATACGGCATTCATATATTCATGCAGCCAATAGATGTGGTGAAACTGTGAAAGACCTATAGAAATTTCTGTGATTAATTATGTATGCACATTTGTATGCGTAGACTTTTAACGGGTGTAAAGGTTACAGGCAAGAACCTGAAAGTATCAAATTTTATAGCAAATGAGTTCCTACTTGGAAGTAGGAAACTACAATTACCTCCCTCTCTGGTTTGTCATAGCAAGATAAAGTTTATCTTCTCTAAATCAAATTTTTTTGATGAGATATCCTACTATTGTCTTCAAATAGAGAAAAACAAAATTGATGCATATGGTAAATTTTCCCTTCCATGTGAAATTACTTTCTGCCGTTATATTAGTCTCGTGAATCAGAGGTAGAAAATTTGAAGTTTCATTGTATTGGCACATTTGGTAATATGTCTTTCATGTAAATGTTTTGAACAACAACGGTAGGTTAATATGGCAATACTTTTTCCTCCATCACACCCATTTTTTCACTCTTAGCCTCTTATTGCAATGCTCTAGTCTCTAGTCTCCAGTCATAGTCATACTCTAGCTTTGCTCATTTTTTTCCTTCTTACAGGGAAAGATTGTCAACCGACCACTTGCTGGCACAGTTAGAAGAGGCAAGACAGAGAAGGAAGACGAGTTGTTAGAAAAGCAGCTGCTGAATGATGAAAAGCAATGCGCTGAACATGTTATGCTAGTAGACTTGGGGAGGAATGATGTTGGAAAGGTCCTTACTCTCTCATAATCTCCTTTACATACTTTTCAATGTTTTTCCCAGTTAAATTGGATGCACCAAAAATGCAAGATATGTCATTACACGCTATCAACATAGATGTTTGATTGCATTTGGATGGTGCACTCTTTCCAGTAATCTTATTACAGACATAATAGTCTATGTATAACTAGTATTTTTATGGATTAAATGGTAAATTCTTATGATAATAGTCTATGATAATGCAAGATATGTCATTACACGCTATCAACGTAGATGTTTGATTGCATTTGGATGGTGCACTCTTTCCAGTAATCTTATTACAGACATAATAGTCTATGTATAACTAGTATTTTTATGGATTAAATGGTAAATTCTTATGATAATAGTCTATGATAATGCAAGATATGTCATTACACGCTATCAACGTAGATGTTTGATTGCATTTGGATGGTGCACTCTTTCCAGTAATCTTATTACAGACATAATAGTCTATGTATAACTAGTATTTTTATGGATTAAATGGTAAATTCTTATGATAATGAAATCTCTTATTAATTAGCTTGCAGCAACGTAACTTTGGGTGTTCTCATGATTAAACATGCTGCCGTTACAGGTATCAAAGCCGGGTTCTGTGAAAGTGGAGAAGCTAATGAACATCGAACGCTACTCCCATGTAATGCACATCAGCTCCACGGTTAGGCTCTCTCCTCTCTATGTTTGCAGTTTTTTTGTTACATGTCCTGCTTGCATGTAATTTTAGTGCCTTGCACATTGCTAGCCATAGATCTTGTCTTTTTCTCATCAACAACCGTTTCTGGTATGAGGTTGTGAACCCTTAATAAAGAGGGAAATAGTGAAGGAACATGGTTCGAGGATTTCCTCCATATAGATTTGAGTTGTTCCAGATTTTTGGTCAGTCATGCATGCCCGTGGACCCGTGGTTCTACTTGCTTGCCTGCCTATTGTGCTACTTTCTGCATAATTTATTCTTCCGTCAGTCAACAAGTTCCTTATAAATAGTTAATATGAATACGGGATGTAATTGTACTTCAAATTTTGCAGGTTACTGGAGAGTTATTCGATAACCTTACTTGCTGGGATGCCCTACGTGCTGCATTGCCTGTGGGAACTGTTAGCGGGGCTCCAAAGGTTCAGATCTTTTGCCAGCGCTACTCTTCATTAGAGACGAGCATTTTGGCTTTAAATTAGCTTTGCATGCTGATGTATCTCTAGTAACTATATTGCACTTGAAGATATCCTTCTTTGCAGCAACAAAACTCTTCTTTTTCTTTACCCCCCAACTTGTGTTCATGCATGAATTTTGTACTCAATCTACAGCACCCTTGAGATGGGCCGCCCGCATATGTTTCATCCTTTGACGACTTCCTAACAATTAAAATATTATGGAGCACCTCCCTTGTTCACACACAAGTTTTCATAAATCGTCTTTTTCTGCCCCTGATCGAGTTATTTGGCATGACTCTCTGTTTTTATATATATATACATACATATATATATATACAATATACATATGTTCTTTATAAATGCTGAGCATCTGAAAATATGGAATCAGGTAAAAGCCATGGAGCTGATAGATGAGTTGGAGGTGACAAGGCGAGGGCCATACAGTGGCGGGTTCGGAGGAGTGTCATTTGCCGGCGACACTCTCATTGCTCTCGCGCTCAGAACTATCGTCTTCCCAACTGCAATGTCTTCTCTGAAAAAGGAGGGCAACGCGAGTAATCGGAGAGAGTGGGTGGCGCACCTTCAGGCTGGCGCAGGCATCGTCGCAGACAGTAAGCCTGATGACGAGCAGCGAGAGTGCGAGAACAAGGCTGCCGCTCTAGCTCGAGCTATTGATCTTGCCGAGTCCGCTTTCATTAATAACATATGATATATAGCACACATATAAGTAGCCAGAATTCTTTTCTTTCTTTTTCTATTCCTCTTTTGTATTTCGGGTGTTTGAAATAAGCAAAAAGATTAATAATTCATCAGATGGTGCTCATATTCTCTACATAAATGTTGCACATGAGAGAATGAAGAAGATAAATTAATTAATATAAGACGTACTGCAGCTTACTAGAGTCATCAGCGGTGCAAAGATTTTACACTCGAAAAAAAAAAAATTGTCTGTAGAAAACTTTTCGGTGATTAGGCAGGGCAGAGCAGTGCGACGAGGGTTTAAGAGTGATGCGATTTCTTTATCGGGAAGAAATTGTAGGGCCAATAAGCTGCCAAATTGTCTCCCGCGGAGCAAGCTGCCAACCTCTCAAATCTAAAGCTGGGCCGGTGACTGAGAGCCCTCTCGACTTTCCAAAATTATTGCAATTGCTAATGCTAATGTTGGAGTTAATAATCGCAAACACCTAACTTTTTCTAGTTAACGGCCGTGCAAGAGTTTACAAGAAAGAATAATTAGGATAAAGGGATATAAAAAGATGGTGCGGATCAATAAGTTTACATTCTCCACTAATGTAAAAGTGAAAAGCGAGTCCTGAGGCATTATTATATTATGAACATAAATTGTAGGCGATATATTTTATGAGCTCCGCTGAAAGAATTCAGTTATTTTTGAATTATTTCTTCACCAATAAGAAACACCTGGTTTCATCAAGGAAACACCTGTTTTCATCAGGTTTCTCACATCGAGAAGGTCAAGACTCATCTGATTCTGGTCACCTTCGCCGCTCAGCATATCCACAACCGAGGGCCTCTGGTGGGATGCTGCCTGGGTGCACAACAGTGCCACCTTGATAAAGCGCAACACCTGCTTCTGGGGATATCCCACTATTTCTGGATCCACCATCTCCAACAGCCTCTCCTCTTCTCGTAGGTTCCACGTCTGCAGAACACATGGATTGATTACCCGGACTCAGTTTTCAACTGCATATGCGGCTGGCATTAGTGCAAAGAATAGCTTGTTCTCATAAACAGCTAATATTGTTACCACGGCAAAAATTACTGCATCCTCTGATCAAAACTTGTTGCATAAGCATAGATCATAACTGTACACCACCAGTTCTTTTAGAAAGAACCAGACAGGTTGGCCCAACTAGGAAAATCATTAGCTGGAGGATCAAATCTGAAAGTATTAAAATGTACAGAGGAAAATACAAAAAAAAAGATCCAAAAACTAAAGAAAGCACAAGATAACCAGTAAAGAATGCGAAAAAGGGCAAACCAATACAATGAAGGTTTAAAACCCAATGATTTTGTTTGCACAATATTCACATCTCTGGATGTGTTAGGAAAAACCATGAAATCCATACCCAATCCCCAGATCCAGCCACCTCTGTCAAATTTCAGCCTCAGGTAGTAGTTATAGTTACTCGATATCATCTTTGTTTTACTATGTTGTCCAAAAATTTGACAATTCATGTTGACCTAATAAAACAGGTTTTTTCTCTGCATAACTAAAATCTCACCGTCAAGATGATTTTCATTATAGCATGTACTATTCCTGACTAAACCAAAAAAACAAAGACATGTCTATAGAAGCAAAAACTTAATGGGATAATCCAAATACAGGATGCCAGCAGTAACGTGATTACCCATTCCACGAGAACCAGCATCTCATGTCCCCACACTGATTTGCTGCTGCTCCTACCACTTATAATTTCAAGTAAGAGAACTCCAAAGCTGTAAACATCAGCTTTCCTAGTTAATTGCCCCAGCAAGGCATACTCTGGTGCCAAGTAACCCCTGTGAATACCATGAAAACCAACGATGACATCTCAGAAAACTTAAATAGTACAGATTCCCAACTTTGCTCAGTTTTGAAACCTTTAAGCTCATCTAATTTTGCACATCTCTTTTGTAGTTTAAGTCTTGAAAGCCAAGTCATTATACCGCAATACATTTATACTCAATAGTTTAATAACAATATAGTGCCCATCATCGTTCTCAAAAAATTATAGTACCCATCAAACGTTCAAGATTTTCATGATTATGAAAGATCAAGGTACCAGCTATTACTGAAAGATCAAGCTACCAGCAATTGATGATCAAGAAGTATGCTCCAATCAAAAAAATAAATCACAATCCTTAATTCCTTTTTTGTGCCTAAACTACCACCCTACGTTTGCAAAGTTCGTAATGAGCTTGAATGGTATTGGACTTACATGGTTCCAGCAACACGTGTGCTAATGTGAGTGATACTGTTGGGAAAAAGCTTTGCCAAACCAAAATCCCCGATTTTAGGAACTAGGTCCTTATCAAGTAAAATGTTACTAGCCTTGATATCACGATGAACGATACGCGGGCCAGATTCCTCATGAAGAAATGCAAGACCGGAAGCTGCTCCAATACAAATAGCAGCTCTTTTGGACCAATCCAGCGAAATGCACTTTTTCTTTTGCCCTGCCAGGACAACAAGGATCTGAGTTATTCCTAAAAACTTTTATATTTTAACTATTAAAATCTACAAATGTGCTGATTAAATATTACCAAGCAAAGCATTTGCTCGACTGTTATTATCCATATATTCATATACTAACATCCGGTAACTGCCTTCAATACAGCAACCTATCAGTTGGACAAGATTGGATGCCTAACATTTGATATCGTGTCAATCTCAGTCAAAAACTCATTGGCTCCTTGCTTTGATTCAGCAGAAAGTGACTTTATCGCAACCTGGGTCTCATCCCTTAAGATTCCCTACATATGAATAACTGTTACTTCAATCAACAAAAACTAAACATAAATTGACAGTTAAGAAGAGCCAAACCACGAAAGAGATGAACGAAAAAAGAAAATACAAAACAATAATTATGTAGTCAGAAATCTAAACCCTCACCTCATATACAATGCCAAAACCTCCACACCCAATGTAGTTTGATGGATGGAAATTTCGTGTTGCTGACTTCATTTCATTATAGGAAAACAGTTGGACATTCCTTGGTTCTCGTGGTAACTCAACACCTGCAGGATTTTTCTGAGTAAGAATGTAGTCAAATGTTTAGGTAAATGAAAGAAGTTTTAGGCCAGAACAATTTCTATGTGGTAATCAATTGGTTTCTCATAGTGAGAATACTCTCAATAGAGGAGGCTAATCCAAGTACCATGTAAGTTCTTATACAGGATTCTTTAAGGTTATGCCAATTAAATAGATAAAAAGCTACTATCTCAAACCATGACTCCGTAACGAATTTAAGGAATCAGTGTTAGATGATGAAAAAGTGGCTTGCAGTTATTGTTTCCACAGAAAGTATTGTGATTAAAAAGAATTGCAATAGCTTATGGAGGTCATGTTGAAACTACTCCAAGTTCCTATCCATCTAGACATTTCATTAGAGGTCATCCAACACGTATCATTAAAGTTTGTTTCCTTTAATTGCTTGAGCATTAATGACATACCTCTTGCTGCTACCTTAAAGAAGTTATGCTAAATTCATGTTATCAAATTTAGATCAGTGAATGGAAGCCGCTTACAAAGCTGACTTAATGAAATCAAGAATACGTTTCCCAAGTGTTCTTTCCAAGCATTACGATGATGAGTAGAAAGGGAAGAAGAAGAGGAAACATGAGTGAGGGCTAGAGGAGGAAGGATGAAGTAGCAGCTAAGCTTTGATGGCGCTAATGGATGGTGGAAAAAGAGGCTTAAAGATACATGAGACAAAAAAACATATGAAACAGGGCCATATTGATCCATCTATTGTTTCTCTCTTTATTCAGTCCTTACCTTTTATCCCGAATCATCTTTTTTTCTTCCCCTCAGTCTTTTCCTATCATTGTCTTGGTTCTTCATTATTCTGCTAATTTTTCAGTCATAATTCATACTCGAGCAAGCACAAAATCATATGCTAGCATCTACCTCCATTGATACACAGTACATATCTCAATTCTACTTATTCAGTTTGTGGAGCTACTTATTCTGAAACCTTTCAACTCTATACTCCTAAGTGATGTGTCTCACAGTTTTAACTTATTATTAAACTTGTATGAGATATCAATAGAAACAATGACACTATATTATAGCACACAAAGTCTTTAAAGATTTGTTTTAGGCAGGAAAAAAAAATTAAAGATTAAATTAAAGAAGAAACTTCATTATGCCTTCTTAAGTTGTTTGGCCATCCCCAACAGGGAACAGGTTAACTGATCAAAGCATAACTAGCATTTAGTCAACAAGTATAACTCAACAAATAATTCCTTATTATGAACAGATGATTATTATCAACTATCTCTAGCGCAAGTGACAAAGAGCTTGGTGGTTGATACCCAAAGTTTCGAATTCGAAGTCTAGTTGCTTCACATTTTCAGCTAAGTTTATTTTCAAAATAAACGAAGCGGGTAGTATGCTATCTTTCTCTCTGAAAAACAAAAAAAAAAACAGATGATTATTGAAGTCTTAAGAGTAGGCAGGTCCCGTATGAATGGTATGATGCATATATCTTAGATCATGAAAGCATGGTGGAGCCAAATAGCACTAAAAACTGTACCAGAATAATCATATGCTGCGCAATGAGAATTGTTCTTTCCCCTGGTCTTTGCTGCTCTGAAGCAACAGAACCTTGTCCCCATCAGACCAAATAAGACTTTTGAGATCGCTCTTCAGTACGAATTGCTAAGAGGTTGGTAAACAAAAGCGTATTCCGCCAAAACATATTACTCTTATTCTTCCCTGCAAGCCTCTCCCAGTTTCGTTCAGTTGCTCCTCATATATAAAGAGCAGCTAATAAAATTTTCCTTGACTAAAACAGGACGAACAAATGACAAAATATAGATTAAGTGTTCCTTAGAGGTTTCAGGGATTAGCTGCGCTCCATCAAAATGCAAAACGAGGTGTCCACTGACATTGTGGAACAAAACAAGGAACGTGCATCAGATATAATGAGCATAGAAGCAAAAACAAGTTTTGGCCGTCATCAGATAAAATTAAACAGAAACTTCTTATGAAACGATTTTCTGAAGAAGGACAAGATGATCCAAGCTATAGACGAGATAATTATAACAGACTACAAGCAACAGAAGAGGAATTAAAGAGAAGGAAAGGAGAAAAGTACACAAAACCCTAACATCTTATTTAATTTTGAGTAGGGGCGGGAGGAGGGACGGAGCGAACAAGGCTTCGCCAATAGGAAAGAGGATTATCCGATCTACCGCGCGGAGAGGACAGACACAGAGCGGATATTTCTGTTTCCGCGAGGGAAGAGTTTTTTCTTTTTTTTTTAAAAAAAAAACATAGTTGGGTCGGCCGGCGGTGGCGGCTTAGGTTAGTTGTAGACAATACGTCCCGGGCAACGGTGCGAGATTCCGGTTAGATGCGTCCTTGCGGGCTACGCCACACCAGTTGCACGACACGTGGCCCTGCCATCCTTGGTAGCAAAGTGTTGCTTCTTTTCTATGTGCAGGTATCTGTCTCAGTAGCTTAGTGTTGCTTCTTTTTCCATATGCAGGTATCTGTCTCAAGAAACGAGCTCCAAGTCACATTTACTAGTAACCTCTTACAGGTGAGATCAAGTTTGTGAGCACATTAGAGGCACTTTACTATGTAAACTTTATGTGATTATATTGAACGCGTCACCAGAATCGCTTAGCGTATGTTAAGAAAGATGTTCGGATTAGTCCCAAGCAGGTGACCAAGGCAATTTTTTTTGTCAGTAAATAAAACAAGATTTGCAGACAACCAAGCTGAGAATTAAAGAAATAAACAGGAATCCCATAATGGCCATCTACAACAAAATCCAAGTAAGCTGGTTCTGTGGCCTTCCCATAGATAGCAAGTGAAACGGATACAATCGAGTGTATACATTTCCAGGACTTCAAGGCATGCGAGGCTCTGTGGAGCAACGAAGGACTTCCTTGATTCTTCTAGACCATCATCTGGTCAGCTGTCCCACAGGAGAGAACCTTCCACCTTTCTCACTCACTAAATCATCTTCAAGTTCAGTTCCATCCATGCAAATCATAGTGTTATTAACACTTTGCTCAGAACTCGCATTGCTGCTTGTAGCAAGAGGAGAGTCTGAAACACTGACGGCCCTGCATCTCGTAGGCCCTCCTGACCTCACACTGTACATAGAGGATGCTGGAATATTCGTCATCAGCGGGCGTAAACTGTTTGGGATACTCCGCCTTATATCCTGTGCATGTAAATTTAAATCAGATGACAATGTGTGATTACAAACACTTTAGATGTAGATAGCAAGCTCACAAAAGCCATGGTAGGTAATTCAATAACCAACAAGGGAACAAAAGGAGAGAATAACTGACCATATGCCGCAGAGCCATATCCAGTGATTTTTTAGACAGTGTTCTCCCAAAACCAGCACTATCAGGTGATGCCGATGATTTTCCTGCAAGGTTATTATGGTTCAAACTTTGGTCTTCTTGCTTTGGAGGTGCTAGTCTCCTCATGTTAACTACACGTTCAACCATCTTATTTCCAATTAGAACAGGGTTCACACTGTCACTACTGTTTAGATGCGATCTGCCCATGGTTGGAATGCAGTTCGCTTTGGAAGAAATGCCATTTGGACTCCTTCCCCTGGATGGGGAGCAAGACTGCCTTCTTGGGCGAACAGGTGGTCCAGGCTCAACAGAAGATGATCTAGAAGAGCTGGGAGCTCCGGGTCTACCTCGAGAAGCAGAAGAGGGTCTTTCAGGTAAAGATGTCCTAAGATTTGGGGGGGCATCAAGGGAGAATCCAGGCATATCGGATGGTTTCCAAGGTCTAGATCTTACAGTAGGTGAGCTGCCACGTGATGATGATGATTTTGGTACTGAAGTACTCTTTGAAGTTGTGGTTGTAGGGCGTGACTTTGTAATGGAAGAAGACCGACTTGGTGGAGCAGAACTTCCTGCTGTAGGTTGACTGGGTGGAGTGGGGGTGGAGGTGGAGGGTCTTTTTGTTGGCGTAGCAGACCTTGCTGTAGCAGGCCTGCTCTGTGCCGATATAGAAGGCTTTGATGATGTTGGTGTGGAAGATCTAGCAGGAGTCAACGATCTCGGAGGATGAGCCACAGGCTTTGAATGAATGGTAGCCCGAGTTGTTGGAGATGAAGGTCTCAAAGGTTTAGATGCCACAGTAGTTAATGTAGGGCGTCCGGTTGGAGTAGCAGGCCTTGATGATGAAGTATGGGTAAGGCCTCCAGATGATGATGGCCTCCGAGTTGCCACAGCCGTTGATGAGCTCAAGCCAGCAGATGATGTTGCTTGTCTTGAAGCAAAGGTGCTTCGTACGGAAGAATCCGGAAAATCTGCTAACTGTGGAATAAAAGCCACAAAATGCATAGGCATGAATCTCCAACCCAAAGGCATGCTGCAACAGAAGTATTAACTACTGATGAGGAACTAACTTGTCAGTTCCTCTTCACTCTTATTGAACTCTAGAGAGGGTAGTTCACAATCACAACTGGGATACAACTGCTACTAGCAACTTAACGGCAACATTTGAGAATATCAGTTATGAACTAATTGTTCTGATTCACACCTAACAGATTAATTATAAAAAGAGCTGGCTAGCACTGCATTAAATGCTGCAGGCCTTACCTGAGATCCCTCAGTCATTAAGGTAAAAAAAATAGAAAAGACAACAAGTTCAGAAGCGCAAAAAAAGAGGGATGTTTCACTTATGGGACCAAGGAATTGCTGATAGTTGCTGCGATATAAATAGCTATACGTGTAATTAAATTGAAGAATGCGGAGGACGTATGGTACTAGAGAAACTGAATGCTAGTTGTACTTGCAGCCTGTTCCAAGTTATGAATGCCCATGCAGACAATTCATAGTCAGTTAGCAAAAAGAGGCTTCAAGGCAAATAAACAATGTGCATATAATAGTAAAGACAACTTACAAGCTTCTCAAGAATGAAATATCAGATAAACATCTATCCTGCAGTCATCTGAGTCAATCTTCATGATCTAAATAAGGAGGGAAAAAGTTGGCATTTAAGAGTCCAGCTGTCTATGGAAACAGCATACCACTAGTTGCAATCAAAATGACAGGTTGCATAACAGGCTGGATTACGAACTAAGAACCTTAAAAGCTGGTGGCTGCAATAGGCAATCCAATGTATAGTGTATTATACCAGAAAGCAAGGACTCCTTATCTAGGAAAGATATATTTAGCTTACCCAAACTGCCTCAAACTATTATTTGCTAAATTATGTAAAAAAATATGAAAGAAAAACAATCAAAACATAATCAAACTGACATATGCATTGGAAATGATGCAAGGTGCTTGGTGATCATGGAATAGGCTTTGCAAATCGGGGTGGAGAGTGCAGAAGGATGGCTACCAAAATCATAGAAGATACCTTGTAATTGAACCATTTCCAAGTTTAAGCTCTTGGCAGGGGTGCATACCAAGCCTGAAATAACTACCAACTTTGAAATGGTAATGGCCAATTACAAAACAAGTGGCAAAAACTTATATATACAGCTATTACTGAGACAGCTGTTCACAGAGTTGTTGTTCCTCTGTCATCATATCATATGTAATATGAACCAATTCGATCAGGAAAATAAAAATATGAAATAAAGTAAACAATCACTTGGGAGGCCCAAACTAATGAATCACAACTTGTTTTCCTATTACTAGAACAAGTTGCTGCTAATAACAATAGAAGTGTTCATGGAAGTGTAAAAGCACCTTTGTGGTAGCATCTGATGGAAGAGCTAGGAAAATAACAGTTTTAACTGCTCACCCTTGATTTGAGCATGGTCGGACGAGATTTTAGAGTCCCAACATGGACTCCTGGCGATCTTTTAGACTCAGCCTCCAGTGATGGGAATAGAGGAGTACCAGGTGGGGTGAGCAGCCTGCAAAAATTGCCGTCAGAGTTCCACCACAGAACGATATTCAAGCATGAACTTTTAAATAAGATTGAAAAAAAAAAAAAAAAATTCAAGATATTGTTAAAAATTATCCAGATCTACCCATATATGCAACAGTAGAACTTTGATTTTGAGGCCATGCAAATTGTGAAAGATTCATCCCACAACAAAGAAAACTAAAAAAATACTTCAGCTTTCCAAATACCTAATGCCCTCCTGCTATCAAAATACTTATTGCCCACTGTGTATCAGTTATTGTTCCATTTTGTAGAAAAAAAACTAGTAGGTTTTTACAAAAAGCTTGCTTCAAAGGGTGTGAGGTCCTGAAGAAAAAGATAGCTGATTGCGTACAGGTATAAAACCTTTTAGCTCAACTGCCATGATTAATAGGCTTGAATACATCCCAAAAAAATACAGTGTGCATAGCAGGGAAACAAATAAAGTCATTTCATGTACAAAATTTAGATTTAGAGAAAGATATTAACTGATGCACCCTCTTTCTGCGCTTGTGACTTGAGGATCAATACGAACTAAGTAGGAGTAAACTAGAGTGAGAACTTTGACGTGCCACTATACCAGTCATAGTCATTCTTATCACCGTCGGAGTTGAGGAAGTCGTCGATACCAGCTTTATGCATTGGAGTGCTAGACGCGATCTTAAATAAGGGAGCGCTCCCTGATTTTGAACCTGCAAGACAAGGAATCGGCAAGAACAGATAGATGTTAGAAATGACAGTCATAAAAATCTCAATCGAGCTACGTTGGGACCGTCCATAAGTAGAGAGGAAACAGGAAGATAGAAAAGTATAGTCTACGAGGACTAGAATGTCACCGTATAGCTGGGAAAGAGGAGGAGGAGGAGGAGGAGGAGGAGGAGGAGGCGGGGCTAGTAGGCGGCCTACCAGGTGGCAGATCGAGTTCATCAGAGGAATGGTGGAGGAGGAAGCTGTTGCTGCGCTCCTTCTCCTTCTCGCGCTTGCGCATCTCAAGGAAGAGGGCAAGCTCCTCGTCCTTCTCCTTTATCACCGCTCCCAAGGTTCTTCCACGGGTTCCCGCCCCTTGCGCCTCGGATGCCCTAAAACTCTTGTTCATTTCTCTCTCTAGCCCGCTCGTTCGCTCGCTAGATCTGTCGCCCCTCGCAGCGGGATGGAAAAGAAATAAGGCAAGAAGCGGATAAACTGGAGGTACCCACCCTTACGGCAAGAGATAATCGTAAGAGAAAGGAATGACAAGATATTCCTGCAGGAACCGACTGCTTTTGGAGCACAGCGGAAGAGAGAGTAGAAGATGAAGCACCGCGCGCGGGAGGGAGACTAAGAAAGAAGGGGAGGAAGAAGTGACACAACGCGGGGCAAGTGGATTGATTGTAGGCGGCAGGAAGAAACCCTCCTTACTAGCGTCTTCTACTCAGGGTAGGGTGGGGATGAGAGTGTGAGGGTTTCGCCCGATCTGGTACTGGTTGGAACGGAGAGGGATTATCAGCTAGAGTCTAGACTAGAGAGGGGAGTTATTTTGATCTCTCTCCTGCGACCTTTGGTCCCGCCCGAGAAGGAAAGAGAAGATGGATCTTGAGATCGAAAGGCAAAGTTCCAGTTCGAGTGGAGTTGCCGTCCATCCCAGCTACGATTCGACGGTGGGCTTTCGGGCGGGCCGGGTTGGAGACTAGGAACGCCCAAACTCGGGACGCGTCGCTTCGGCCTTTTCTCAGCCTGCTCGTTTTCGTATCTTATATGCTCCCCATGTTGTTCAGACATACGAGAGGCACCCCGCTGTTTATTTTTTTGTTTTGTTTTGTGCGGCACCATTTATCAGCATACCCATTATTAGAATTTTATATTATTGATAACAGTTTTAAAACTGGCAATACATAAGGGGAATAGCAATACTATACATACACCTACGGGTGTAAAACGGGCTGGACGACCCGTAGACCATCCGGCCCGGCACAAATCTCGACTAGGCTAAGATACGACAGAGTTTTGTAAGTCCGATAATATGGGACGTGCTTGGGCCTTCTACTTATGGCCCGTCTGGACGACCCAGCCCGGCCTCGAACCTGAATTTTATTTATTTATTTTATTATTTTTATAATTTATTAAAATATTTATTTAAATTTCATCAGCTTCAAAATTTTCATTGGGCTAATATATGTATAAGTAGAATGTTTGTTAACTATAGAATGTCATTTTATTTATCAAACATAATTTTTATTTATTTATTTATTTATTTTTGTAATTTATTTAGAATTTCATGTGAGTCAAAAAAAGTTTAATTCTAATTTTAATTTTTTTGTATATAAATAATTAAACGTTTTAAATTTTTGATTTTTTTTAACTATAATAACCTTTTAATAGTTAGAAAAAATTTATAATTCTTTTATATTTTTAAAGATACAAATTTTTCAAACCAAAAATAAAAATACACTAGACCAGCATGGGACGAACCGGGATTGGACCGGAATCGAGCCGGATTTGCACCGGGATTGGACTGGAAACGGACGGGATTGGAACGTAATCAGGTTGGATTTGGACCGGGATTGGACCGGAAATGACCATTCAGGAATCCCGGTCCGATCCGGAATCAGACTTGATCGAACCGGGCCGGAATCGAACTGGGCCGGTGAAGGATCGGACTGGGACCGGGATTTTGCCACAATCGGGCTGGGCAGGAATTGGACCCATTTAGGCCCGTGAAAAATGTAGTTTACTGTATAACAAACAACAATTGTTTAAATTTTCTTTTGGATATGAAATTGGGATTATTTTTTTTTTAAAATAAATTTTAATTTTTAAATTAAATAGAAATTCAAATTTTTATACATTTATTTTAAAATGCATACTTACATTTTTGGATTTCATCCGCAGCAATCTTATAATATTTGCGACCAAACAAAATTCAAAATATTTATAAAGTTTTAAAATTTTTATTCTAATATTTTTTATTTTTTAAATTATAAAATTTAAATTTTTGTATAAATAATTAAAAGTTTTAAAGTTTTAATTATTTATAACAATAATAGCCTTTTAATAGTTAGAAAAAAAAAAAAAGTAGAATTCAAAAATTCAGGCTGAACCAGGCCGGGCCTGAAAAACCCAGGCCTATGAAACTCGGGCTGGGCTTAGGCCTGGTTACTCCCAGGCTCAGTCTTAAATAATTTGAGCTGGGAGAAATTCGGCCCTTTAAGGAACTTTCCTTTTTAGGTAAAGTCGAAAATAACAACTCTCCTAAATAGCCCCGAAAAGTTTCAATATTGCCGAAAATATATATGGGTCATCATTTTTTTTCTCTTTTGATATTATAACGGTATATTTGAATTTGATCTAAGTATTTTTTTGGTAAAATTTAATAGTATTTTTTTTTGTTAATTGGGACATTAGGAAGTAATTAAAATTTATATGGTAAATTAAAATTTTTAAATGAGAATTCAAATTTTGATATATTTATTTTAAAATCTATATTTAAATAGAACTATATAATTATTATTCCGAGCAATCATGTAAATTTAAATTCGTTACTGTGCTTGCTTTATGTGAATATATATTTTAGAATAAAATATAGCAAAAAAAACTACTTTTTTAAAAAATTAAATTTTATTATAGTTTTTTGAATAAATATAATGCACAAATTTATATTGATAGAAGATAACTATAAAAATATATATATGCAAAAAATTAAAAATTATATTAGCAAAAAAATTAAAACTTAATTATCGTATAAAACACAATGCTGCGTAAGAATTAATCAAAATATTGTGATCACGAGAGAACCCATATTTAAAAATATATATACAAACTTTTCACTTAAAAAATATGCAAAAAAAATATATTTTTTAATTTTTTATTTTTATTTGAATGAAATTTAAATTTACTTTTTTCAGTTATGTCTACAACTTTTTAAAAATATTTATAATTTTTTAAAACTTTTATTCTAATAAATTTTTATTTTAAAATTTATAAAATTTAAATTTTTGTATAAATAATTAAATAATTTTAAATTTTAATTATTTATAACCATAATAGTCTTTTAATAGTTAGAGGGAAAAAAAAAAAAAAAATGTAAAATTAAAAAACCCAGGCCTAATAAGGCATATGAAAGCCGGGATGGGCTTAGGCCTGGTTAGGACCCATTCTTTTTAAGACTTGAGCCTTTGGGCGTAGTCTTAAATAATTGGAGCTAGGCCAAATTCGGCCCTTTAAGGGACTTTCTTTTTTAGGTAAAGTCGAAAATAACAACTCTCGGAAATAAGCTCCAAAATAAAAAGTTAACTATTTGCGGCCCGAAATATATAACGGATCATAATTATTTTTTTATTTTTTTATAATAACGTATAAA
The DNA here is from genome assembly GCA_029168755.2 of Tillandsia fasciculata. Taxonomy (NCBI): domain Eukaryota; kingdom Viridiplantae; phylum Streptophyta; class Magnoliopsida; order Poales; family Bromeliaceae; genus Tillandsia; species Tillandsia fasciculata. The sequence goes on from CM054951.1 coordinate 17,088,076, forward strand.
AATTTAAACAATTACTGATTTAATAGGTAAATTTTTAAATCATTTTATTCTTCAAACGTAATGTATTATTGTAATTTATTTACAATATATTTTTATATTTTTTAAGATTTTATGTGCATAAAAAAAGACCCATATTTTTAGTGCCTTCGTACCGGACAGGCACTTTCCTTTTTTTTTTCTATAATTTTTTTAGTTTTCTATTAATTCTTCAAATTTTATGAGTTGTTCTTAAAATATTTTTATTCAAAATTCATAAATTTTTATAAAAAAGATTGAATTCGTAATTTATACTTAATAACTTAGTTAATAAATTATATGCTCCATACAATTCTCACAACTATAAATTTATTAAAGTAAATCATTTGTTTTAATTTTGATGCAAAGTATTAGTAACTAAATGAAATCAAAAAGTTTGATAGTTAAATCGAAATTTTTAAAAGTTTGATAGTCGATTTAAAATAATATATAGTTTCGATAGATTTCGTGCATTTTTATCTATCTTAATTTTAAAATATTTACTTTTTAAAGATATTCAATTTAATCACTCGTATTTCAATTATATAAGATTAAATTCATACATTTTAATAGATTTAAATTCATAAATTTGAATGAAATAAATAAATTCAAGTGCTATATTTTATTAAAAAATATAAATCATACCTTAATTTGAATATTTTTGTATGTTTTTTGAATTGAGACAAAAGCAAAATGTAAGTATATGTTTTGAAATAAATGTATCAAGATTTTAATTCATATTTAATTTAAAAACTAAAATCTAATTTTCATCCAATTTAATTATTTTTAAAAATTATTAATTCAAATATGATATTCAAAAGAAAATTTATTTTACAATAATCCAAGATACGGAAGTTTACTGAGCTGGACCTCACGCAGCCTATTAAGGGAAAATGGAGAACAAACGGCCCAGTAATTCCAAACTGGATATGCAGTATAAATTAAATGAGCCTGATCGGGCTAGCCCAGGATATTATTATACATTCGTCATTCAAAATTGTTTTCTCTTTGCCTAAGCCCAGCCCGGCCTGGCTTGGATTAAAACTCGGGCCGGGCCGATGCGAGTCGAGCCGCGCCGCGCGCCGTTTTCGTTATAAAGAAGGGCTGGGTCTTGCTTGTTATATCTGTTGGCGCAGCCGGGCCGGACCTAGCCGCGTATAAAAAAAGGCCAGAGTGTGCTCCGCAAGGCCCCGTATCTTCCGAGAGGAGCCGAGCCGAGCCACCGCTGAGCGAGCCTAGCCGCTCATAAAAAAAGGCCTACATGAGCACCTCTCGGCCCTGCTGGTTCGGCTCGGGTCGGTCCCACCCTATTTTTAAGCCGGGCCGTCCAATGCTGCGCTTAGGCCATTTTCTTTAGTTTTTTTTTAAAAAATATTTATTATTATTTTTTTATTGTTCAAATTTTAATTTAAAATATTCAAAAATTAAATAATTTCTTAAAAAATATATAAATTTGTAACATCTGTAGAAGGGAGGAGGGTAGTGCAGTAGAGAGGAGAGTAGTGCAGTAGAGAAGGATGGAGGAGGAGCGTACAATAGAGAGGAGGAGGAGGAGGAAGAGTTCTGAGGGGAGTTGATGGAGAGAGGGGCGATGAGGGAAGCTTACCCAGGGTTGAAGCGGAGGTTGAGTTAGGTTACCGTACCGGGGTAGGTGGGAGTGGACAGCGTCGTCAGAGGCTCTGGAGACTTCGACTGGTCGGGCGTGGCGTAGCGGAGGAGGACCCGACGCTGGAGGCTTCTACCGGGTCGGGTGAGGTATAGCGGGGGAAGACCCGCCAAGCAGGAGTAGGGGAAGGTGCACTGTAGCCGAGCGCGGCCTGACCCAGAGGCCCATGGATGTAGAAGATTAAGCCCAATTAAGGCCCGGTTACATATTACAACTTTTACTAATATCCACCACTATTAGCACGTAATTACAAATTAGTCCCTTAAGCAGAACAATATAAATAGAGCACTGTACGACAGAGAGGTTTATGAAATGGAATATTGATCTCTTCTCTTTCCTTCTCTTTCCCTTCAATTCTCTCTTCCTTTCTCTCTCCTCTCCCAGATCCCTCAAAACCCTTCTCCAATTTTCCAATTCTGCAACAATCCAATTCCCAGATCCAAATCCAACATTGGTTTGATCAACCAGATCAAATTGAATCGACCATCATCCTCTCTGCCAACCGATCTCAGAGTGATCTCATCCTCGATCGGTGACGGATCGTCCGGATCGGCCATCATCCTCACCGCCAAGCCTAATCTCAGCTCAACACCTTCATCGATTGGCTGCGGATCGTCAGGATTGTTACAAATTGGTATCGGAGCAGTTCCGATCCCAGGGATCGTGAAGCAACAAGCAACAATTGAGGCAACAGGCAACAATCGAGGCAATAGGCAACAAATCGAGGCAACAAGCAACAGATCGAAGCAACAAATTAAGGCAACAAGCAATGATCGAAGCAACAAGCCACAGATCTGAGCATCATAGCAATCGGAGATCATCAAGCACCAGAATCAAGCAATTTACCCACCAAATTCCCACATTCGATCATTAAGCAACCAGGATTCCACTGGTTGGAAGGTATCGAGACCTTTCCCAAAATTGCTTTGATTCTTACACCATTATATTGCTGCAACAATTGAATCTGGGCAAAGAAGAAGGAAGAAACATCAGCAATATACCCATTCAAGATAGGGAAATCCAAATACAACAGGTTCCATTATAATCCAAAAGAACCATACCTCGTAGAGATGGCTGAAGGAACTAGACTTAAAGAAATGAATGAGCAGATCAAAAACCTTGAGGAGAAGATACATTCAATATCCACTGAGTGCCATACCATTATTGAGAATAAGTTGCAACAGTTTGGAGCTGAGTATAATCAAAAATTGGGCACACTAGGGGCATCAATTGGATGAAATCCAATTGTTGGGTCAACAGAGGCATGAAGCTCAACAGCTAGAAGCAGTTAGAAGACGTGAGCAACTGATGAAGATTTTAGGATCTCAAGCCAATCCCCACAAAGCTGATCCTATGCCTTCCATTCAGATTAAAGAAGGTAGAGTTGGGGGCCCAGAAATTCCAGGGAGCAGTACCAAATTTACTTACAGAGATGACAATGGCAAAGGAGTACTGTCCACACCACATATGGGAACAGAAGATCTGGTCTCTCAGCCCAATCACAGGCAGCATCATTATATTCCATATCCCAAGCTGGATTACCCAATATTTGGAGGTGAGGAGCCAAGAGAATGGCTAAGCAAGAGTGAGCAATTCTTCAAGCTGTATCAAATCCCAGAGGAGCAATGGGTAGAAATAGCTACTATGCATTTTGTTGGCAAGGCACATAGGTGGAAGGAGGGGTACATGATTGACAAACCAGAGTTGGAATGGGCAGAGTTGGCAGATGCCATATGCAGAAGGTTTGATGGTGCATCTATGAAGAAACTGGTTAGGCAATTTAACAAACTGGAGCAAACCACAAGTGTGGAAGCATACCAGGAAAGGTTTGAGGACCTGAGAGCTAGGATGTTGTATTTGAATCCCACATTTAGTGAAGAGCACTTCATCCAGAGTTATATCAGTGGACTCAAGGAAGAGCTAGTCCCCTTTATAGATCTCTCTAATCCAACTTCACTAGAAGAAGTGTTTGAACAAGCTAAATTACATGAGCAGGCCCTTTCCATGATGTGGAAGAAGCACAAGAATTTGTACAGGACAGGCAATGGGCCAGCTCCAGGGTACCAATCTCCTAGAACTTTTAGTCAGAAGGGCAACTCAAAAAGGGTTGAGGACAACAAAACAGCTACCTACAGGAATTCAGCATGGCAACCTGGTGCTAATAGGGAGTTAATAGAGCAGAGAAGAGTAGCTGGCTTGTGCTTCAAATGTGGGGGCAAATACTTCCAAGGACACCAGTGCCAAGGTAAAGCCTTGAATCAGATTGAGGGAGAAGCAGAAATAGAAGAAGTATTTGATGAGGGAATGCTCCAAGAAGAAGAAGAGGAAGAGCAACCTGAGCCAGATGAGAGGGGCATCTCTGTCCATGCTCTCAGTGGGGAAGTTCTCCAAGAAACCATCAAGGTGCAAGGGAAATGTGGGGGCAAACAACTAGTATTACTCATTGATACAGGGAGCACTCACAGCTTCATAGATTATCAAGTAGCTAAGGAGATGAAAGCTAGCATGTCTGCAGCAACACCCCTCATAGTTACAGTGGCAAATGGTCACAAGGTACTGAGTAAATTGAAGTGCTCTGGATTTCAATGGCTGATGCATGGAGAACCCTATCAGACTGACCTCAGGGTCATCAGACTAGATGGTTTTAGCATAATTCTAGGCATTGACTGGCTCAAGAGATATGGAAGAGTGACCTTTGATTATTCTAACCATTCAGTCACTTTCAGCAAGGATGGGAAATCAATTACTATAGAGGGAATCACTGAGGGAGCTAAGCTTAAGGGCATAGGAGCTAAGCTTAAGGCCATAGGAGCTAAGCAATGGGTAAAAGCAGGACTGCAAGGCCACTGTTGTGCCTTAGCTCAACTCAAGGGTAATACCAAGAGCTGTGAGGAGTCCATACCAGGATTGATACAAAGGGTGCTGGTTCAGTATGCAAGTATCTTCCAAGAACCAAAAGGCTTACCCCCAAGGAGAGAGCAGGATCATAAGATTCCCTTGCAGCCAGGAACACAGCCCATTAATACCAGACCCTATAGACACAGCTATGAGCAGAAAGGGGAGATAGAGAAGCAAGTAGCTGAGCTACTGAAATCCCACTTCATCAGGAAGAGCATCAGTCCTTATGCATCCCCAGTGTTATTGGTGAAGAAGAAAGATCAAAGTTGGAGGATGTGCATGGACTATAGACAACTGAACCAAGCCACCATAAAAGATAAGTATCCTATACCCATTATTGATGACTTACTGGATGAGTTAGGGGGGTCGAAATGGTTTTCTAAGATTGATTTGATGTCATGCTATCATCAAATTAGGATGCATGACAGTGACGTGGAGAAAACTGCATTCAGAACTCATGCCGGGCACTATAAATTTTTGGTTATTCCTTTTGGTCTAACCAATGCCCCAGCCATTTTTCAGGCAGTAATGAATGAAATCTTCCAACCATATCTCAGGAAATTTGTGCTTGTTTTCTTTGATGATATCCTAATCTATAGCAAAGATTTAGAAGATCATGCTAGTCATTTGGAGATAGTGCTTAAGCTGCTGGGAAAGAATCAACTTCTAGCCAAGAGAAGTAAATGCTCCTTTGGACAGGATTTTGTGAAATACTTGGGCCACATTATCTCTTCTAAAGGTGTGGCTACTGATCCATGTAAGATCGCAGCAATAGTTGATTGGCCTCGACCAACCAATATTAAGGGTTTGAGGGGATTCTTAGGGCTCACGGGTTACTACCGTAAGTTCATTAAAGGATATGGGGGTATTAGCAAACCTTTGACTGAACTTTTGAAAAAAGACAACTTCAAGTGGACAGAAGAAGCTCAAGGGGCATTTGAGGCCTTGAAGGTAGCTATGACCACTGCCCCTGTATTAGCTATGCCTGATTTTAAAAAAACTTTTGTGGTGGAGGTAGATGCTTGTGATACAGGAATGGGGGCAGTGCTGTCCCAAGAAGGAAGGCCATTAGCTTTTATCAGCAAGGCCATCAGCCCTAGGAATAGAGGTCTCTCAACCTATGAGAAGGAATTTCTGGCCATCTTACTGGCTGTGAGTAAGTGGAAACATTACTTAAGCCCCCAGCCCTTCATAATCCAAACTGATCATAAAAGTCTGAAATATTTGCTTGAGCAAAGGATCACTACAGCCACTCAACAGAGGGGAATGCTTAAACTAATGGGTTTAGAATACACCATTAAGTATAGGAAGGGGAAGGAGAATTTAGCTGCAGATGCCCTATCCAGAGTAGTTTCAGAAGTGGGAAGTAACCTAGCACTAACAGCATCTATTCCATCTTGGGTTGATGAGGTGGTGGAGAGTTATAGGGATGACTCAAAGGCTCAGCAACTATTGGTGGAGGCATTGGTTCAGCCAAACTCTCAGGGGAATTACACCCAGAAACAAGGGTTGTTAAGATATAAGGGAAGACTCTCAGTAATGGGCATTTGAGAGCTACCCTGGTGGATTAGCTATACTCTTCAGCTCTGGGGGGACACTCAGGTATTGACAACACTTACAGAAGAATCAAACAACACTTCTACTGGCCGGGGTTAAAATTGGAGGTGGAAAACATGGTGAAATCATGTGAAGTATACATTAAAAACAAAGTTGATGGGACCCCCTATGCAGGCCTGCTACAGCCCCTTCCCATTCCCACGCAAGCTTGGCAAGTAGTAAGCATGGACTTCATTGAAGCCCTGCCAAAATCTGAGAACCGAGATACTATACTGGTGGTAGTAGACAAGCTAACTAAATATGCCCATTTCATTCCCTTAACCCATCCTTACACAGCCTTAATTGTTGCTAAGGCTTTACTTGATACAATCTACAAACTGCATGGTATGCCTAAAGAGATCATATTAGACAGAGACAAGGTGTTCACCAGTGAGTTCTGGCAAGATCTATTCAAGCTCGCAGGAGTGAAGCTGCACATGAGCACAGCCTACCACCCCCGAACCGACGGACAAACTGAGAGGGTGAATAGGTGTCTCGAAACATACCTAAGGTGCATGTGCTCTGAGCAACCGGGTAAGTGGTCAAAATGGTTATCCCTAGCTGAGTGGTGGTATAATACCAGCCACCACTCCTCCTTAGGGATGACACCCTTTGAAGCTCTCTACGGGTACAAACCTCCCGCAACCACTATAACTCAGTCAGCAACAGAGGCCAGTCCCACAGTAAAGGAGTGGAAAAGAGATAGAGATCATATGTTACAAGTTCTAAAAGAGAGACTAAGGGTGGCTCAAAACCGCATGAAACAAAATGCAGACCGGGAAAGAGTAGATAAGGAGTACCAGGTGGGAGAGAAAGTATACCTCAAGCTTCAACCTTACCGACAGAGCAGCGTAGCTGTGCGCAAGAGTTTGAAACTTACCTCCAAGTATTTTGGACCGTATGAAATACTCCAGAGAGTGGGTCCGATAGCCTATCGGCTGAAATTACCGGAAGGCGCTAAGGTTCACCCCACTTTTCATGTTTCGCAGCTTAAGAGGGGAATATCACCAACGGAGCAGCATCCCGAGGTGAAGCTTGAAGACGGAGAAAATGGCCAGCTATCCACCCAACCGGAACAGATCTTAGCAAGGAGGCTGTTGAAGCGAGGGAATAGAGCCATTACCTAGATCCTTGTCAAGTGGAGCAACCTGGGACCCGAGAAAGCCACATGTGAAGATTATGAAGAAATGAAGGCCAGGTACCCCACCTTCGATCCTTGAGGACAAGGATGCTCTCATGGGGGATGGAGTGTAATATCTGTAGAAGGGAGGAGGGTAGTGCAGTAGAGGAGAGTAGTGCAGTAGAGAATGATGGGGGAGGAGCGTACAGTAGAGAGGAGGAGGAGGAGGAGGAAGAGTTCTGAGGGGAGTTGATGGAGAGAGGGGCGATGAGGAAAGCTTACCTAGGGTTGAAGCGGAGGTTGAGTTAGGTTACCGTACCGGGGTAGGTGGGAGTGGACAGCGTCGTCAGAGGCTCTGGAGACTTCGACTGGTCGGGCGTGGCGTAGCGGAGGAGGACCCAGCGCTGGAGGCTTCTACCGGGTCGGGTGAGGTATAGCGGGGGAAGACCCGCCAAGCAGGAGTAGGGGAAGGTGCACTGTAGCCGAGCGCGGCCTGGCCCAGAGGCCCATGGATGCAGAAGATTAAGCCCAATTAAGGCCCGATTACATATTACAACTTTTACTAATATCCACCACTATTAGCACATAATTACAAATTAGTCCCTTAAGCAGAACAATATAAATAGAGCACTGTACGACAGAGAGGTTTATGAAATAGAATATTGATCTCTTCTTTTTCCTTCTCTTTCCCTCCAATTCTCTATTCCTTTCTCTCTCCTCTCCCAGATCCCTCAAAACCCTTCTCCAATTTCCCAATTATGCAACAATCCAATTCCCAGATCCAAATCCAGCATTGGTTTGATCAACCAGATCAAACTAAATCGACCATCATCCTCTCCGCCAACCGATCTTAGAGTGATCTCATCCTCGATCGGTGACGGATCGTCCGGATCGGCCATCATCCTCACCGCCAAGCCTAATCTCAGCTCAACGCCTTCATCGATTGGCTGCGGATCATCAGGATTGTTACAAAATCTTATATATTTAATTTAAAAATGAAATATATTTTATAAAAAAATATAAAAAAAATCAAATTTTAACTTTTTAATAGTTAGAAAAAATATTTTATATTCGATTTAAATTTTTGGATTTGAATTAAAAATCTAGGGTTTAATATTTCAAATTTGAATTAAAAAATTCAAAATATAATTAAATTGAAAGAAAAAGTAAACTGTGAATTATTTTGGATATAAAATTTTAATTAAAAATAAGAAATAAATTACAGTAAAAATAAATATAATTTTTTGAATTAATTTTGATACATTTGATTTAAATATGCATAAATATAATGTTAACCATGCAATGACGTAGTGTGGGACATATGCCCTTTAATTTTTGCGGTACGTAATCTTTTGGTAACTGTGATCTTTTATATTCATTTAGCAAACAACCCACAATAAATATTTTAGAAATCGTGCTATGTTTTGAAGGAGGTGAGCTCACTGGGGGTGACCATACTCAATAGCCTAATTGTTTAGTGAGGGCTGGGCAATAATCAAATTTAAGTTTAATTTTTAAAATAAATTTTAATTTTAATTCTATTTGATTTTTAATTTTTATTTTATCTGAATTTTTGAGTCGAAATTTTCTTATACAACCAAAATTTTAAATTTTAAATTGATTCCAAAATTTAAATTTAAATTTAAATTTATATTTAAATTTAAACAATTGCTGATTTGATAGGTTTATTTTAAAATAATTTTATATTCTGAAACTAATTTTTATTTATTTATATTTATAATTTGTTAAAATTTTATTTTATTTAGAATTTCATGAGTTTTTTTTTTTTTTTCTTAGAGAAAGATAGCATGCTATCCGATTCATTTATTTTGAAATAAAATAATTTTAATTTAAATCATATAAGATTAATTTCATAAATTTGAATTAAAAAAAAATCATATGCTATATTTTATTAAATACAAATCATATATTAATTTAAATTTACATTTTTGTTGATATATATTGAATATTTTGACAATAATGAAAACTGTATTTGACTCACAATTTAAACTAAAATTTTAAATTAAAATTTATAAAATTTAATTTAAATTATATAAATAAATTTCAACTTCGAATTTCAAGTGGAATAAAATTTGAGATCAAATAAAATTAAAACTAAATTGATATTTAAAATTAAATTCAAAATGTGAATTCAAAAGTCATATCAAAATATTCAATATATATCAACAGTTTTGTAAATTTAAATTAATATGATTTATATATTTTAATAAAATATGACAGGTGAATTTATTTATTTTTAATTCAAATTTACGTATTTAAATATATAAAAAATCACTAATTTAATCTTATATGATTTAAATTTAAAATATTTAATCTTGTATTTAACATGTAAAATGCATAGTGTAATTTAAATAGATATAGTAAATTTGAAAATTTTATTTTACTATCTAAATTTTCATTACTTTCTAACGTCCCATTTAACAAAAAAAAATGCTATGAAATTTTACCAACAAGATATTTAGATCAAATTGAAATACATTGTTATAATAACAAAAGAGGGAAAAAAAATCATAATAAATTTTAATTTTTCAAAAAAAATAAATTTACTTCCTATTTTATTCATCAAACGTAATTTTTATTTATTTATTTTTGCATTTTATTTAGAATTTCATGCGACTCAAAAAATTTTAAATTGTCAATTTTAAGTTTTTGTATATAAATAATCAAAAGTTTAAAAATTTTGATTTTTTTTAAACATAATAACTTTTTAATAGTTAGAAATTTTTTTGAATTCTTTTATATTTTTAAAGATAAAAAATTTTAAAACAAAATATATATATGTATAATTGGCCGGGCCGGGCACGGACCGAACCAGGATTGGACCGAAATCGAACCAGATTTGGACCGGATTAGGGCCGGATTCGGACCATGAAGGAATCTCAGTCCGACCTGGGATCGAAGCAGGCTGTGGACGGATCGAACCGGGCCGGGCACGGGCACGGGCCTAAATTTTTAAGTTTGATTCTTGAAATTTTCGAGTCACGGGTTAGGCACGGGCCTTAGGCCTGTTTAGTAGGCCTTAATACCAGGCCGGCCTTTTTTTTTTTTTTTTTTTCTTCAAAGATTAGAGCAGAGTCCAATTTAAAAAAAACTATCAAATTTTATTTTAATTTTTTAATTTTTATTCAAATAATTTTAAATTTTAATTTTTATTCTTCGTCCATTTAATTTGTTAAATATTTATAATATTTATAAATTTTATTCAAATAATTCATAGTTTTAAATTTTCAAACAAAAAATTGAAAATCTTTAATATTTTGAATTCAAAAATCAAATCAAAATATTCAATATATATATCAACAATATTGTAAATTTAAATTAAGATATGATTTATATATTTTAATAAAATATGACAGGTGAATTTGTTTCTTTTTATTTCAAATTTATGTATTTAAATTTATAAAAAATCACGAATTTAATCTTATATGAGGTAAGGGAGTCGCGAGCTAGATCCCTACCAGTCTTCTTCCAGAGAGAGTAGTTGTACCCCTTTTAGTGATGTATTAGTACTGTCAGTGATTTTGGGATGTATCTTGTACTTTTACTTTTGAGAGCTTTATTATTTTTGAAGAGACTTATGTTTTTGTGAGGAACTGACATGTACTATTTGGAGTTATATTTTTATTTCAGTAATTTATTTTACAGCTCTGATATTTGTATAGCTATAGTATCCTTTTTTTTTGCAGGTTAGACGCTTCGTCTATACGGGACATCTCGTATGGGCGGCGGATCTGTTGGCAGGCCCGGATCGCAGTTTCGACCCCGGGGCGTGACAGCTGTACCCGACCAAATCAAGCGTCTTGTCCTGTCCTTTTTTATATGTATCATATTTTGCTAAAACCATGCCACACATTGTCCTTCCATAAAACAATTATGCCAAAATATTTTAATAAAAGAAAGGAAGAGAAAGGGCGAACACAAGTTCCGACAACGTCCTCAACCTGGGTTTAGTTACCCACCTCAAACAACGAAGAAGAAGATGTGCGAAAAGCTCCAAAATTCACCTCAAATCCCTACCGAACACAAACTACACCAAAGCTGTCGTTAAAAACATCGTCGTGATAAGAAACACTAAAAAATGGAACGAAACGGGCCAAAAACGGGCCGAAACAGAGTTACCGGGCTTTTTGCCTAGGGGCTAGTGCACGGTCGTGGCGTGGACCGGGTTCACGGCAACAGGGCAGCGGCGGAGTAGACCATGTGCATACCCGCGGTAGACCGCGCCACACGCTGGGCCGGGCCGTGCACGAGCAGTAGGCGCGCACCGGGTCCTCATATTCGGCCTCGCCCGCTTGTGCCGGGTGCACGCCTGGGCGTGGACCGCGCCTGCTGGGCCGGGCCGGTGCAACGGATGGCGCACCGGGTTCACCCATACGGCCTGCGGCGCCTGCGTCGGGTCAACGCCACCGGCGTGGACCGCGCGGTTTGGGCCGGGCTAAATGAACAGTATAACCCCCCTTTTTTTTCCAATTTCTTTTGCCCCTTTACCCTCCGCGGCTCCGGAGGTGACTCCGCGACCACCACGACTGCGGCGACGACCTCGCGAACATGATAACGGCGGCGGCGGCCTCATATCTAACAACGACGGCGGCGGCCTCCCGTTTAACACAACACTCATATCGCCCGCGACATCCGACACCACCAACGCCCAAAAGAACCCAACCAAATCCATGAAAACCTCATTTAAAACCATAAGAAACATCGAAAACCACCACACCTTTGGATCGGAGAAGGTAACGGTACGACGCCGGCTCTTCCCTCCGCTTTCCGGTTTCCCCCGTCGGTTCGCCGCTCCCTTGTCCGGTGCTCCAACAAGAAGCCGATCCCTAATCCCATGTTCCGACGAAGCCTTCGAGGAAGAAGACGAAGATCTTTCTTGTTATGATTCGAACAACTAGGGCTCTATTTTCTCTTTTGAGTGTATGAACTGAATTATGTAAAGGACTGAATTATGTGTATTGAACTGAATTATGATTAGAATTGGATTGTATATAAAGGACTGAATTATGTGTATTGAACTGAATTATGATTACAATGGGATTGTATGTAAAGGACTTAATTATGTGTGATCTTTATGAGTAGAGTCAGAAGAAGACCTTGGTGATGCTGGCGGTTGAGTAGGAAAGAGGAATTAAGAGGGACGACGAATGAGCGGGATGAACGGATAGGATAGTGGCAAAGGGAGTTGAGAAGGGCGTGCGTCGGGAAAGAAAGAAGATGAGAGGGGAGGAGTGCGGCAGAGAGGATATGAGGGTTGGAGCGACTCTCTATACCCTAAATTATACATTATTAAATAAATTAAATAAAAAAGTTTGATAGTTAAAACAAAATTTTAAAAAGTTTGATAGCCGATTTAAAATAATGTATAGTTTCGATAGATTCAGTATATTTTTATCTAACTTAATTTTAAATTTTTTACTTTTAAAAGATATTTAATTTAATCGTTCGTATTTAAATTATATAAGATTAAATTTATAATTTTTAATAAATTTAAATTCTTAAATTTGAATGAAAAAACTAAATTCATCTGTTATATTTTATTAAAAAATATAAATATTATCTTAATTTAAATTTACATTGTTATTGATATATAGTAAATATTTTGAAAAGTTTTTTGAATTGAGGTAAAAATAAAATATAAGTATATGTTTTCAAATAAATGTATCAAAATTTTAATTCATATTTAATTTAAAAATTAAAATCTAATTTTTATCCAATTTAATTAATTTTTTTTTAATTATCGATTCAAATATAATATAAAAAATAAATGTATTTTCATAATAATCCAAAATGAATACGATGTTAACGAAGCTGGACCACACAAATTTTAATTATGGTTAAAATAATTAAAATTTACAACTTTTAATTATTTATACAAAAAAACTTAAATTTAAAATTTATGATGATGGGCCGAGGTTTCCATCTAGCAGGAGGTCAAATTTGCGTCCGCCAGGCCCTTTCCGGCCAGGCCCGGCGAGGCCCGGCCCGGCGCGGCCCGGCCCGGAGCGACCCAGCCCGGCCCGGCGCGGCCCGGCCCGGAGCGACCCGGCCCGGCCCCGGCCCGGCGCGGCCAGGTCCGGCCCGGCCCGGCCAGGCCCGGCGCGGCGCGGCGCGGCCCGACGACGCGCGGCCCCCGCGCGGCGCCCGCGTAGCCGCCGCGCGGCGCCCGCGTGGCGCCCGCGTGGCCAACGCGTGGCGCCCAGACGCCGCGTGGCGCCTGCGTGGCGCCGGTGTGGCGATCGCGTGGCCGACGCGTGGCGCCCAGCCGCCGCGTGGCGCCCGCGTGGCGCCCGCGTGGCGTCCGTGCCGCCGCGGGTCGCCCGCATGGCGCTCGCGTGGCAGACGCGTGGCGTCCGTGCCGCCACGGGTCGCCCGCATGGCGCTCGCGTGGCAGACGCGTGGCGTCCGTGCCCGCCGCGGGTCGCCCGCGTGGCGCTCGCGTGGCCGACGCGTGGCGGCCGCGTGGCCAGGCCGGGCCGGGCCGCACAAACATTGGAGAAATGGGCCGGGCCGGGCCGCACAAACATTGGAGAAATGGGCCGGGCCGGGCAGCACAGACTTCTCCGGGCCGAGCCGTTTCGGGTGAACGAGTTTTTCATCAGATCCGATAATTTGGGCTGTTTTTGGATTATCGGGTTATCGGGTAAAATTGGGACAAGATACGCAAAAATTTCGGAAGGTGGTACTAGATGCGCAAAAATTAAAATATAAATTTAATTGTGAATTTAATATTTAAATCTAACCAATTATCGATTTGACGTATCTATTTTTGAATCAACTTATTCAACAAGCATAATTTTATTTTTTCTACATAATAAATTTTTTTACTATATGTAGTTTACTATATATTGGTAATTTTTTTTTCTACATAATAAATTTAAATTAAAGTTTTTTAAAAATATTTAAATTATAGGAGATTTTAATTTTAATTTTTTAATCGAATAAAAATTCAAATTTTGAAATATTTATTTTAAAAACGATATTTAATTAAAGTGGATTAAATTTAAATTATAAACTATATTTTAATTTATGGATAAAAATTGAAATAAAAATTTAATTTCAAATTTATTATTTAAATCTAAATAATTGTCAATTTGACATATGTGTTTTTAAATCAACTTATTCATCAAACATATTTTTAATTATTTTAGTATTTTATTTGTGTATAATTTTTTATTTTATTTAGAATTTTTCGTGACTCAAAAGTTTTCAAATTATAAATTTTATTTTTTCGTTTGTAAATAAGTGAAAATTCTGAAAAAGCAATTTTAATTAAAGTGCATTAAAATTAAATTATAAACTATATTTTATTTTTTGAATAGAAATTATGATATAAATTTGATTTGAATTTATCATTTGAATCTAAATAATTGTCGATTTGACACATCTATTTTTAAATCTACTTAATCATCAAACATAATTTTATTATTATTTTTTTATATTATTTTTGTATATATATTTATTTTTTTTAGAATTTCACGCAACTCAAAAGTTTTTAAATTATAAATTATAATTTGTTGTATATAAATAATTTAAAATGTTTAAAATTCAAAATAAAATAATTTGGTTCAATTTTAACCGGGATCGGACCGGATTTGGACTGGAATCGGACCGGATTTGGACCGGATTTAGACCGGTATTGAACCGGAATTGGGCCGGGCTTGGACCGGAATCTAAACATGAAGAAAAATAATTTTAGGGTTTAGGGTTTAGGGTTCAAGTTTCAATTTTAATATCAAACATTTCAATTTAAAATTTTAAATATTAGAATTTTATATTTAAATTTTGAAATTTAAAATATAAAATTTGAAACTTGAAATATTAAATTTGAAATTTAATTTTTTAAATTTAAAATTTAAAATTTTAAATTAATGTTTAAAAATTTTAAATTTGAATTATAAAATGTTTAAAAATTAAATTTGAATTTTAAAACTTTTAATTTAAAATATTTAAATTTTAAATCTTATCAGAATTTTGAATAGCTAAGTTTTCTATTTGATTAAATTTTTTAATAGTTAAATGTTAAAAATTTTAAAGAAAGACATTGTAAAAGCGTAAAAGAAAAAAGCACTATTATTTGAATTTTTTAAGATTTTGAGATTTTAAGATGTTAAGATGTTAATATATTGTATTAAGATTTTAATATTTTTAATGATAAATTTATATTTGAATTTATGAATCAAACTTAAAATTTAAATTTAGGGTTTAGGGTTTTAGGGTTTAGGGTTTAGGGTTTAGGGATCTTGCAGCTATCAGGCCAGGCAGTAATCGGACCAGAGCGTGAAAATGTAGTTTACTATATATTGCTAAATTTTTTTTCTACATAATATATTTGAATTAAAAAATTTTAAAAATATTTAAATTATAAGAGATTTTAATTTTAATTTTTTTAATCGAATAAAAATTCAAATTTTGAAATATTTATTTTAAAAACGATATTTAATTAAAGTGGATTAAATTTAAATTATAAACTATATTTTAATTTATGGATAAAAATTGAAATAAAAATTTAATTTCAAATTTATTATTTAAATCTAAATAATTGTCAATTTGACATATGTGTTTTTAAATCAACTTATTCATCAAACATATTTTTAAATTATTTTAGTATTTTATTTTTGTATAATTTTTTATTTTATTTAGAATTTTTCGTGACTCAAAAGTTTTCAAATTATAAATTTTATTTTTTCGTATGTAAATAAGTGAAAATTCTGAAAAAGCAATTTTAATTAAAGTGCATTAAAATTAAATTATAAACTATATTTTATTTTTTGAATAGAAATTATGATATAAATTTGATTTGAATTTATCATTTGAATCTAAATAATTGTCGATTTGACACATCTATTTTTAAATCTACTTAATCATCAAACATAATTTTATTATTATTTTTTTATATTATTTTTGTATATATATTTATTTTTTTTAGAATTTCACGCAACTCAAAAGTTTTTAAATTATAAATTATAATTTGTTGTATATAAATAATTTAAAATGTTTAAAATTCAAAATAAAATAATTTGGTTCAATTTTAACCGGGATCGGACCGGATTTGGACTGGAATCGGACCGGATTTAGACCGGTATTGAACCGGAATTGGGCCGGGCTTGGACCGGAATCTAAACATGAAGAAAAATAATTTTAGGGTTTAGGGTTTAGGGTTCAAGTTTCAATTTTAATATCAAACATTTCAATTTAAAATTTTAAATATTAGAATTTTATATTTAAATTTTGAAATTTAAAATATAAAATTTGAAACTTGAAATATTAAATTTGAAATTTAATTTTTTTAAATTTAAAATTTAAAATTTTAAATTAATGTTTAAAAATTTTAAATTTGAATTATAAAATGTTTAAAAATTAAATTTGAATTTTAAAACTTTTAATTTAAAATATTTAAATTTTAAATCTTATCAGAATTTTGAATAGCTAAGTTTTCTATTTGATTAAATTTTTTAATAGTTAAATGTTAAAAATTTTAAAGAAAGACATTGTAAAAGCGTAAAAGAAAAAAGCACTATTATTTGAATTTTTTAAGATTTTGAGATTTTAAGATGTTAAGATGTTAATATATTGTATTAAGATTTTAATATTTTTAATGATAAATTTATATTTGAATTTATGAATCAAACTTAAAATTTAAATTTAGGGTTTAGGGTTTTAGGGTTTAGGGTTTAGGGTTTAGGGATCTTGCAGCTATCAGGCCAGGCAGTAATCGGACCAGAGCGTGAAAATGTAGTTTACTATATATTGCTAAATTTTTTTTCTACATAATATATTTGAATTAAAAAATTTTAAAAATATTTAAATTATAAGAGATTTTAATTTTAATTTTTTTAATCGAATAAAAATTCAAATTTTGAAATATTTATTTTAAAAACGATATTTAATTAAAGTGGATTAAATTTAAATTATAAACTATATTTTAATTTATGGATAAAAATTGAAATAAAAATTTAATTTCAAATTTATTATTTAAATCTAAATAATTGTCAATTTGACATATGTGTTTTTAAATCAACTTATTCATCAAACATATTTTTAAATTATTTTAGTATTTTATTTTTGTATAATTTTTTATTTTATTTAGAATTTTTCGTGACTCAAAAGTTTTCAAATTATAAATTTTATTTTTTCGTATGTAAATAAGTGAAAATTATGAAAAAGCAATTTTAATTAAAGTGCATTAAAATTAAATTATAAACTATATTTTATTTTTTGAATAGAAATTATGATATAAATTTGATTTGAATTTATCATTTGAATCTAAATAATTGTCGATTTGACACATCTATTTTTAAATCTACTTAATCATCAAACATAATTTTATTATTATTTTTTTATATTATTTTTGTATATATATTTATTTTTTTTAGAATTTCACGCAACTCAAAAGTTTTTAAATTATAAATTATAATTTGTTGTATATAAATAATTTAAAATGTTTAAAATTCAAAATAAAATAATTTGGTTCAATTTTAACCGGGATCGGACCGGATTTGGACTGGAATCGGACCGGATTTGGACCGACCGGTATTGAACCGGAATTGGGCCGGGCTTGGACCGGAATCTAAACATGAAGAAAAATAATTTTAGGGTTTAGGGTTTAGGGTTCAAGTTTCAATTTTAATATCAAACATTTCAATTTAAAATTTTAAATATTAGAATTTTATATTTAAATTTTGAAATTTAAAATATAAAATTTGAAACTTGAAATATTAAATTTGAAATTTAATTTTTTAAATTTAAAATTTAAAATTTTAAATTAATGTTTAAAAATTTTAAATTTGAATTATAAAATGTTTAAAAATTAAATTTGAATTTTAAAACTTTTAATTTAAAATATTTAAATTTTAAATCTTATCAGAATTTTGAATAGCTAAGTTTTCTATTTGATTAAATTTTTTAATAGTTAAATGTTAAAAATTTTAAAGAAAGACATTGTAAAAGCGTAAAAGAAAAAAGCACTATTATTTGAATTTTTTAAGATTTTGAGATTTTAAGATGTTAAGATGTTAATATATTGTATTAAGATTTTAATATTTTTAATGATAAATTTATATTTGAATTTATGAATCAAACTTAAAATTTAAATTTAGGGTTTAGGGTTTTAGGGTTTAGGGTTTAGGGTTTAGGGATCTTGCAGCTATCAGGCCAGGCAGTAATCGGACCAGAGCGTGAAAATGTAGTTTACTATATATTGCTAAATTTTTTTTCTACATAATATATTTGAATTAAAAAATTTTAAAAATATTTAAATTATAAGAGATTTTAATTTTAATTTTTTTAATCGAATAAAAATTCAAATTTTGAAATATTTATTTTAAAAACGATATTTAATTAAAGTGGATTAAATTTAAATTATAAACTATATTTTAATTTATGGATAAAAATTGAAATAAAAATTTAATTTCAAATTTATTATTTAAATCTAAATAATTGTCAATTTGACATATGTGTTTTTAAATCAACTTATTCATCAAACATATTTTTAAATTATTTTAGTATTTTATTTTTGTATAATTTTTTATTTTATTTAGAATTTTTCGTGACTCAAAAGTTTTCAAATTATAAATTTTATTTTTTCGTATGTAAATAAGTGAAAATTCTGAAAAAGCAATTTTAATTAAAGTGCATTAAAATTAAATTATAAACTATATTTTATTTTTTGAATAGAAATTATGATATAAATTGATTTGAATTTATCATTTGAATCTAAATAATTGTCGATTTGACACATCTATTTTTAAATCTACTTAATCATCAAACATAATTTTATTATTATTTTTTTATATTATTTTTGTATATATATTTATTTTTTTTAGAATTTCACGCAACTCAAAAGTTTTTAAATTATAAATTATAATTTGTTGTATATAAATAATTTAAAATGTTTAAAATTCAAAATAAAATAATTTGGTTCAATTTTAACCGGGATCGGACCGGATTTGGACTGGAATCGGACCGGATTTAGACCGGTATTGAACCGGAATTGGGCCGGGCTTGGACCGGAATCTAAACATGAAGAAAAATAATTTTAGGTTTAGGGTTTAGGGTTCAAGTTTCAATTTTAATATCAAACATTT
>CM054952.1:0-22500 GCA_029168755.2 Tillandsia fasciculata
GTTTCGAGGACGAAACTTTCTTTTAGTGGGGGAGGATGTGAGGACCCGGATCCCCACGACAGGGTTTACTGTTGGATTAGAGGCTTTTGGGTGTGTGGGTGTGCGTATCGGGCTCCAGATTTGAGTTTTTGGTGAATTTGGGGCTTGTTTCTTCTCTGGGAGTCCATTCTGGGTGTATGAGGTGTTTGCGCGCTTTTTGGAGCTAAGAATGTGACCCGGAGCGGAAATTGGATCAAGTTTACTTTTCCGGGAAATTTTGGGAAATTTTAGAAGCGGAATTTGGCCGAACGGACCTCGGATTTGGATTCAGCGCGCGAAAACGAGCAAAATGGACTATTTACTTGAATTTTTCGGAGCCCGGACGCGAAAACACGGAAATCGAGGCTCGGGGTACTGTTCCGGCGGCCGGAGGAGCGCCGGCGGCGGCGGAGTGCGGCGGAGCGCGGCGGCGGGCGGCGGCGCAGGCGCGCGGTCCACCGCGGGGGCGCATGCACCGGGCGCGGGCCACGTGGCGCGCTGCGATTGGCCGGCGCAGCGGGCGCGGTCCACGGGCCTTGGCGGGGTGCACGGTGGACCGAGGGTTGGCCACGTGGCATTTTGTGAGTGGTCGGTGCACGCGGCGCGGTCCATGGAATTGTTGTGAAGGCGTGGACCGGGTGCATGGGACACGTGTCGCTCTCTCATTGGCGGGTGCAGCACGCGGGGTGCACGGAACGCGGGGCTGGTACCTCGGGAAGCGTGCCCACGTGCGACCCACGTCGCGCGACCGTCGCGCACGTCGCGCGGTCGGCGGTCAACGCGGGGCCACGTGGCGCCCGCTCATTGGCGGGCGCCACCGCCTTACTGTGCCGATGGGAGGCCACGTGGCGCGCTGTGAGGGGCCCCGCACGGTGTCCGCTGTTCGGAGGGACACGTGGCGGCACCTCGGAGATTCGGGCGTGAACAGTACCGGGCCGGGCCCAGTACTGTAGGCGCCCGAATCTTTCGGGCGCCCGGAAAATGGGCCCGAAAAGCCCATTGACCTGATTTCGTGGGCTTTTTCTTGGAGGCCTATAAATAGGTCACTTGGGGCTGGTTTTTCACCCTTTTCCCGTGAGAACCAGCATTTGCACCCTTTATGAAAAATCTTCCTCTCCCTCTTAGCTAGCTCCTGGTGAAGTTTCAGAAAATCTGGAAGCCGTGACGACTGTGTTTTCTACCTCGTAGTGCGGAGCGACGTTCTACAGTGTGAGGCCCACTACCGTCGCAGTTTCTTCTGGGAGACCTACAGAGCTACCCCGACATCCGATTTCAGCGATTTTTGCGGCGTTGGATTCACGAGAGGTAAATCTTCGACTTTCGTGCTGAGTGTTTTGCCTGGATTTGGGTTTTTGGCACGGATTTCGAGGCATTTCTGAGCCGCTGTTTTTGTGTGAGAATTCTGGACAGCACCAACTTCGCGGATTTTTATCTCCTCATCCGGACATCGGAATTCGACGATTCAAGAGCCTATCGACATCTACTCTTCGCAAGGATCGTCGTGATATTTTTATTGGAATTTTGTGAATTTTATTTTCAGGTAAAATTCGCGTGTGAACAGTAACAGCCCATGCAGATTTTGGAATAGTGATTTTATGTGTAATTTGGTTGTAATTGTGAGTTGTGGTTGTACCCAGGACATTGTAAGCACCACTATGGTGCTCTTTGCTTAGTGGACTCGGAGTTTTATCAGTTTCTGGGCTTGTTATCTGTATCATCCTGGACAGTTAGCGCGGTCAGGTGGGTGATCCTGCTCTCAATACCTATGGACTGCACTCTAATTCTATGATTATAAGTGCATGCATGATAGTATATGAGCTGTTTAATCTGTGCACACTGTATGTTAGTACCCACAGTTAATAGATGTTAAATCTGATGACCTCATTGAACCACTTGCAGTATTTGAACTCTTACAACATGGAAACTCAACTTAGCTTTATGGTCAGTTAATTATTTATTCATGCACAATTAGACTACAGACAATGTGAACATGTGTTCAGATTTGCTCATCACCTTAGATTTTCCCCAGTGGTTGTACCCTTGTCGTTCTGACATTGTTACTTTTATCATCTTGGGACATAGTGGTCTTCCCCTGAGTTATGGGTTGGGAGATTTAGTAGCTATGATGCATTGTACTCGTGTCTGGGGACCGAGTAGTGTTGGTAGCAGTCTGTAGATTGTTCATCATTGAGATAGTGATAGTGATAGTGATAGTGGTAGTGACAGTGGATCTGGGATCTTTGGGACATGGTCATAGTGACAGTGTGGATTTTAGTCAGTGAGTGAGACAGTGATTGGATCTTAGCCTGCAGGAGCCATACTTGAGATCGACAGAGATGTGCAGATACTTTGCTCGGTGGGGTCGCTACCCACGAGTACCACTCCGGAGTTGGGTTTGATATGTGTCCCTCTGGCTGAGCCAGTTTTGGCAGTCACGGACACCGTCCCTCTGGCTGAGCCAGTTTTGGCAGTCACGGACGCCGTCCCTCTGGCTGAGCCAGTTTTGGCAGTCACGGACGTCCTACATAAGTCCGGTCCTCTGGGATATACGGCAGTAGGTAGGCGCAGGCTTGACTGGACCCTATGGGACAGTCGGTTTTGATTGGGTGATCTTAGTTGAGAGAGAGTTGGTCGTGGCATCATATTCATTCTGTTCCGCCCTTTGAGCATTTAGATAGAGGCATAGTAGCAGTAGATGTTTTACTTTCCAGCTTTTCCATTCTGCATCTCTTTTGTTACTGGTTGCCTCTAGTAGACTTAGTGGGCAGACCGTCGGGCTTGTTGGCGGCACCCACTGAGAACTACTGTGGGAGGTAGTTCTCACACCCGTCGTGGTGTCTTTTCCCCAGGGACGTCAGCTCCAGTTCCTGCGGTGCCTGTTGCTGATCCAGCTCTTCCAGATCGAGGTAAGGGAGTCGCGAGATAGATCCCTTCCCCTCCAGCTTCAGTGTGTTATAGAGGTACCCCTATATTTTGGTTGTGTCATGTTTGAGAGTTATGTAGTAAGGTATCGAGTTGTACTCTTTTGTTTCTTTGGAGAGACTGTTGTATTTTGGTGAGAAAATGTTGTATATATTGTGAGAGACTGTACTATTTTCTGTTCATAGTAGTTTTTGCTTACTGCTCTGATATCTGTTTCTATAGTTAATCCTTTTTGCAGGTTTGACGCTACGTCTCTACGGGGCTTCCTGTAGGGGCGGCGGATCTGTTGGCGAGCCCGGGGTACAGTTCTGACCCCGGGGCGTGACAGATTAGAGTGGTATCAGAGCTTAGGGTGTAGGTCTTGAGGACTTAGGAACCCTAGGCTTATGGTTAAACCCTAGGATGACCCACGTGAGAGCCGAGACTTTTGGCGGAAGTCTTGATTGGGTATCTAACTCTCCCGAGTGGATAGGGACGAGTGATAGACATGTCGTCCTTTTGTAGTGACTATGTTGGCTGCAGACAACATAGTGCTTCGGAAAGGGGGACATGCCTTTTGACTTCCGCTAGATTGGGTCGAGTGTTGCTTTTGGTTTTGATTGTGTGTGTTTTGTCCCTCAGGTGGGAATGCCTCCTCGACGTTCGATGGTGACGCGTTCGCAGCCTTCGTCCTCAGAGCCCGAGCAGGAGGACTCGGGGCGAGGACCACAGGCTGAGATTCAGGAGCTCCGTGCCCAGATGGCACAGTTGGCTGAGGCGGCTAGACGCCAGGAGGAGGCAGTGGCGCGGCTGACGCTCTTATTGGAGCAGAGAGCACAGCCGGCAGTGGTACCCCCTGAGGCTTCGCCGGTACCTTCTTCCCCTGTTGTGGCACCCCCTGTGGTGCAGCCGGCGCCAGCGGTTCCTGCTGAGCCGGTTTCGAGTAGGCCACCGGCTGGGACGACGGGAGTGTTGACTGAGTCAGAGCAGCGGGAGGTTGTTGATTTACTGATGAGACTGCGGCGGTTCGACCCGCCCCGCTTTTCGGGCATGAGTGCTGAGCCTTGGGCGGCTGAGACTTGGATTACCACCATGGAGCGCCACTTTGAGAGTCTGTTTGTGGACGAGAGGTATAGGGTTATTCTGGCCACCCATTATCTGGAGAGCAACGCCGAGGCATGGTGGCGGCGTGTGCGACCAGCTGGTCCACCTGGGACGCAGCCTCTTCCTTGGACCGAGTTTCGGAACATGTTGTTGGGAGCGTTCTTTCCTGAGAGCGTCCGACAGCGACTGGAGGAGCGGTTGAAGAATCTCCGCCAGGGAGATAGGCCTGTGCACCTATACATAGCGGAATTTAACCAGCTTTTGGCCTGTGTGCCTCATGTGGCTAGAGATGAGAGCCATCGTGTTTATATGTTTGAGAGAGGACTTCGCCGAGACATCTATCAGTTTGTCCGCTCCCGCCGACTGCAGACCTTGGAGGCCTCGATGGAGCAGGCTTTGTATGTGGAGAGTGGAGAGGCCGTGATGGATGAGGTATCTCCGGCCCCTGTAGCGACTTCTGGGGCCAAGCGCCCGGCATCTCCGGAGGAGGGGCAGTCTGGCAGGCAGGGACCCCCGAGACCTCCACGTTCTCACTCGCAGGGCCAGGGGTACCAGGGACATCAGAGATCGGGGGCGTCTCGCCAGATACAGCAGCAGCAGCGTCGACCCCCACGACAGCAGCAGTTCTCACAGCAGACTTTTCAGCAGCAGCGCCCAGATCGGTGTGTCATCTGTGGAGGCCCACATTTACCGACTCAGTGCCCGCAGAGACAGGGCCATTGTTTTCGCTGCGGGCAGGCCGGTCACTTTGCGAGTGTGTGCCCTAGAGTCGGCCACCCAGCTCCTTCATCAGCATCTGCACCGTATGTCCCTTACCAGCCAGCCGATCCTTCAGCGGCCTATGGCAGGCCAGATGTTGCCTCATCTTCTTCCCGACAGCCAGAGCGACGTCCCCCGGCACCGAGCGGTCGTGTTTATGCCGCTCAGGTTGAGGACACTTCAGCGGTTGAGCAGGTCGTTGCAGGTATTATTCTGATCTTAGTACTCCGTGCTCGAGCTTCTTTTGATACCGGTGCATCTCATTCATTCATCAGTAGAGTTTTTGGCATCTTCCCTGCAGCAGTGGCTTCAGCGGCTTTGGGTTAGGCGCGACTTGTCGAGCGTAGGTGACGCCTAGGACTAGAGGGTTTGTCTCTAGGGGTCTTGGTTAGAGTGGTGTTTCTTTTAGGGGCACGGATAGACCGTAGTTTCTGTTTTGTTTCCGCAGCAGGAATGGCATCAACCCTTCTCTCCTTTATTTTCTCACTCTGGTGCTGAAATTCGCGAACAGGATAAAGAATACAAAAGACTACTCCAGAGTAGGGACAGTGCCCGAACCTGTCCTTGTTGGTTAAGGCAAGGGCACTAGTCTCTCGGAACTTTCGAGCTGTTCGCTAATTTCAGTCGTTTTCTAAATCTGAGAGTTGGAGGCTGATGACCTTCCTACTGGCGGGGCTCTTTCCTTTTCTGTTAGTTTTGTAGCGTAATTCAAATAGCTTGGAGGCGTAGTGTTGGTTGTTCTTCTTAGTCCTCGGTGATTGAGAATTCTTGAGTTTCCGCGGTTGGACGCGTTTTGTGGAGAGGTTGTAGCGACAGGGGAGTTGGAGTTTGTGTGTTGGAAGCTTACCTTTGGGCTTGGAGACTCTCTTTTGAGCTGTGTTTGTTTCGAGGACGAAACTTTCTTTTAGTGGGGGAGGATGTGAGGACCCGGATCCCCACGACAGGGTTTACTGTTGGATTAGAGGCTTTTGGGTGTGTGGGTGTGCGTATCGGGCTCCAGATTTGAGTTTTTGGTGAATTTGGGGCTTGTTTCTTCTCTGGGAGTCCATTCTGGGTGTATGAGGTGTTTGCGCGCTTTTTGGAGCTAAGAATGTGACCCGGAGCGGAAATTGGATCAAGTTTACTTTTCCGGGAAATTTTGGGAAATTTTAGAAGCGGAATTTGGCCGAACGGACCTCGGATTTGGATTCAGCGCGCGAAAACGAGCAAAATGGACTATTTACTTGAATTTTTCGGAGCCCGGACGCGAAAACACGGAAATCGAGGCTCGGGGTACTGTTCCGGCGGCCGGAGGAGCGCCGGCGGCGGCGGAGTGCGGCGGAGCGCGGCGGCGGGCGGCGGCGCAGGCGCGCGGTCCACCGCGGGGGCGCATGCACCGGGCGCGGGCCACGTGGCGCGCTGCGATTGGCCGGCGCAGCGGGCGCGGTCCACGGGCCTTGGCGGGGTGCACGGTGGACCGAGGGTTGGCCACGTGGCATTTTGTGAGTGGTCGGTGCACGCGGCGCGGTCCATGGAATTGTTGTGAAGGCGTGGACCGGGTGCATGGGACACGTGTCGCTCTCTCATTGGCGGGTGCAGCACGCGGGGTGCACGGAACGCGGGGCTGGTACCTCGGGAAGCGTGCCCACGTGCGACCCACGTCGCGCGACCGTCGCGCACGTCGCGCGGTCGGCGGTCAACGCGGGGCCACGTGGCGCCCGCTCATTGGCGGGCGCCACCGCCTTACTGTGCCGATGGGAGGCCACGTGGCGCGCTGTGAGGGGCCCCGCACGGTGTCCGCTGTTCGGAGGGACACGTGGCGGCACCTCGGAGATTCGGGCGTGAACAGTACCGGGCCGGGCCCAGTACTGTAGGCGCCCGAATCTTTCGGGCGCCCGGAAAATGGGCCCGAAAAGCCCATTGACCTGATTTCGTGGGCTTTTTCTTGGAGGCCTATAAATAGGTCACTTGGGGCTGGTTTTTCACCCTTTTCCCGTGAGAACCAGCATTTGCACCCTTTATGAAAAATCTTCCTCTCCCTCTTAGCTAGCTCCTGGTGAAGTTTCAGAAAATCTGGAAGCCGTGACGACTGTGTTTTCTACCTCGTAGTGCGGAGCGACGTTCTACAGTGTGAGGCCCACTACCGTCGCAGTTTCTTCTGGGAGACCTACAGAGCTACCCCGACATCCGATTTCAGCGATTTTTGCGGCGTTGGATTCACGAGAGGTAAATCTTCGACTTTCGTGCTGAGTGTTTTGCCTGGATTTGGGTTTTTGGCACGGATTTCGAGGCATTTCTGAGCCGCTGTTTTTGTGTGAGAATTCTGGACAGCACCAACTTCGCGGATTTTTATCTCCTCATCCGGACATCGGAATTCGACGATTCAAGAGCCTATCGACATCTACTCTTCGCAAGGATCGTCGTGATATTTTTATTGGAATTTTGTGAATTTTATTTTCAGGTAAAATTCGCGTGTGAACAGTAACAGCCCATGCAGATTTTGGAATAGTGATTTTATGTGTAATTTGGTTGTAATTGTGAGTTGTGGTTGTACCCAGGACATTGTAAGCAC
Source organism: Tillandsia fasciculata (assembly GCA_029168755.2). Classification (NCBI taxonomy): domain Eukaryota; kingdom Viridiplantae; phylum Streptophyta; class Magnoliopsida; order Poales; family Bromeliaceae; genus Tillandsia; species Tillandsia fasciculata. The sequence continues at coordinate 7,334 of CM054952.1, forward strand.
CACTATGGTGCTCTTTGCTTAGTGGACTCGGAGTTTTATCAGTTTCTGGGCTTGTTATCTGTATCATCCTGGACAGTTAGCGCGGTCAGGTGGGTGATCCTGCTCTCAATACCTATGGACTGCACTCTAATTCTATGATTATAAGTGCATGCATGATAGTATATGAGCTGTTTAATCTGTGCACACTGTATGTTAGTACCCACAGTTAATAGATGTTAAATCTGATGACCTCATTGAACCACTTGCAGTATTTGAACTCTTACAACATGGAAACTCAACTTAGCTTTATGGTCAGTTAATTATTTATTCATGCACAATTAGACTACAGACAATGTGAACATGTGTTCAGATTTGCTCATCACCTTAGATTTTCCCCAGTGGTTGTACCCTTGTCGTTCTGACATTGTTACTTTTATCATCTTGGGACATAGTGGTCTTCCCCTGAGTTATGGGTTGGGAGATTTAGTAGCTATGATGCATTGTACTCGTGTCTGGGGACCGAGTAGTGTTGGTAGCAGTCTGTAGATTGTTCATCATTGAGATAGTGATAGTGATAGTGATAGTGGTAGTGACAGTGGATCTGGGATCTTTGGGACATGGTCATAGTGACAGTGTGGATTTTAGTCAGTGAGTGAGACAGTGATTGGATCTTAGCCTGCAGGAGCCATACTTGAGATCGACAGAGATGTGCAGATACTTTGCTCGGTGGGGTCGCTACCCACGAGTACCACTCCGGAGTTGGGTTTGATATGTGTCCCTCTGGCTGAGCCAGTTTTGGCAGTCACGGACACCGTCCCTCTGGCTGAGCCAGTTTTGGCAGTCACGGACGCCGTCCCTCTGGCTGAGCCAGTTTTGGCAGTCACGGACGTCCTACATAAGTCCGGTCCTCTGGGATATACGGCAGTAGGTAGGCGCAGGCTTGACTGGACCCTATGGGACAGTCGGTTTTGATTGGGTGATCTTAGTTGAGAGAGAGTTGGTCGTGGCATCATATTCATTCTGTTCCGCCCTTTGAGCATTTAGATAGAGGCATAGTAGCAGTAGATGTTTTACTTTCCAGCTTTTCCATTCTGCATCTCTTTTGTTACTGGTTGCCTCTAGTAGACTTAGTGGGCAGACCGTCGGGCTTGTTGGCGGCACCCACTGAGAACTACTGTGGGAGGTAGTTCTCACACCCGTCGTGGTGTCTTTTCCCCAGGGACGTCAGCTCCAGTTCCTGCGGTGCCTGTTGCTGATCCAGCTCTTCCAGATCGAGGTAAGGGAGTCGCGAGATAGATCCCTTCCCCTCCAGCTTCAGTGTGTTATAGAGGTACCCCTATATTTTGGTTGTGTCATGTTTGAGAGTTATGTAGTAAGGTATCGAGTTGTACTCTTTTGTTTCTTTGGAGAGACTGTTGTATTTTGGTGAGAAAATGTTGTATATATTGTGAGAGACTGTACTATTTTCTGTTCATAGTAGTTTTTGCTTACTGCTCTGATATCTGTTTCTATAGTTAATCCTTTTTGCAGGTTTGACGCTACGTCTCTACGGGGCTTCCTGTAGGGGCGGCGGATCTGTTGGCGAGCCCGGGGTACAGTTCTGACCCCGGGGCGTGACAGATTAGAGTGGTATCAGAGCTTAGGGTGTAGGTCTTGAGGACTTAGGAACCCTAGGCTTATGGTTAAACCCTAGGATGACCCACGTGAGAGCCGAGACTTTTGGCGGAAGTCTTGATTGGGTATCTAACTCTCCCGAGTGGATAGGGACGAGTGATAGACATGTCGTCCTTTTGTAGTGACTATGTTGGCTGCAGACAACATAGTGCTTCGGAAAGGGGGACATGCCTTTTGACTTCCGCTAGATTGGGTCGAGTGTTGCTTTTGGTTTTGATTGTGTGTGTTTTGTCCCTCAGGTGGGAATGCCTCCTCGACGTTCGATGGTGACGCGTTCGCAGCCTTCGTCCTCAGAGCCCGAGCAGGAGGACTCGGGGCGAGGACCACAGGCTGAGATTCAGGAGCTCCGTGCCCAGATGGCACAGTTGGCTGAGGCGGCTAGACGCCAGGAGGAGGCAGTGGCGCGGCTGACGCTCTTATTGGAGCAGAGAGCACAGCCGGCAGTGGTACCCCCTGAGGCTTCGCCGGTACCTTCTTCCCCTGTTGTGGCACCCCCTGTGGTGCAGCCGGCGCCAGCGGTTCCTGCTGAGCCGGTTTCGAGTAGGCCACCGGCTGGGACGACGGGAGTGTTGACTGAGTCAGAGCAGCGGGAGGTTGTTGATTTACTGATGAGACTGCGGCGGTTCGACCCGCCCCGCTTTTCGGGCATGAGTGCTGAGCCTTGGGCGGCTGAGACTTGGATTACCACCATGGAGCGCCACTTTGAGAGTCTGTTTGTGGACGAGAGGTATAGGGTTATTCTGGCCACCCATTATCTGGAGAGCAACGCCGAGGCATGGTGGCGGCGTGTGCGACCAGCTGGTCCACCTGGGACGCAGCCTCTTCCTTGGACCGAGTTTCGGAACATGTTGTTGGGAGCGTTCTTTCCTGAGAGCGTCCGACAGCGACTGGAGGAGCGGTTGAAGAATCTCCGCCAGGGAGATAGGCCTGTGCACCTATACATAGCGGAATTTAACCAGCTTTTGGCCTGTGTGCCTCATGTGGCTAGAGATGAGAGCCATCGTGTTTATATGTTTGAGAGAGGACTTCGCCGAGACATCTATCAGTTTGTCCGCTCCCGCCGACTGCAGACCTTGGAGGCCTCGATGGAGCAGGCTTTGTATGTGGAGAGTGGAGAGGCCGTGATGGATGAGGTATCTCCGGCCCCTGTAGCGACTTCTGGGGCCAAGCGCCCGGCATCTCCGGAGGAGGGGCAGTCTGGCAGGCAGGGACCCCCGAGACCTCCACGTTCTCACTCGCAGGGCCAGGGGTACCAGGGACATCAGAGATCGGGGGCGTCTCGCCAGATACAGCAGCAGCAGCGTCGACCCCCACGACAGCAGCAGTTCTCACAGCAGACTTTTCAGCAGCAGCGCCCAGATCGGTGTGTCATCTGTGGAGGCCCACATTTACCGACTCAGTGCCCGCAGAGACAGGGCCATTGTTTTCGCTGCGGGCAGGCCGGTCACTTTGCGAGTGTGTGCCCTAGAGTCGGCCACCCAGCTCCTTCATCAGCATCTGCACCGTATGTCCCTTACCAGCCAGCCGATCCTTCAGCGGCCTATGGCAGGCCAGATGTTGCCTCATCTTCTTCCCGACAGCCAGAGCGACGTCCCCCGGCACCGAGCGGTCGTGTTTATGCCGCTCAGGTTGAGGACACTTCAGCGGTTGAGCAGGTCGTTGCAGGTATTATTCTGATCTTAGTACTCCGTGCTCGAGCTTCTTTTGATACCGGTGCATCTCATTCATTCATCAGTAGAGTTTTTGGCATCTTCCCTGCAGCAGTGGCTTCAGCGGCTTTGGGTTAGGCGCGACTTGTCGAGCGTAGGTGACGCCTAGGACTAGAGGGTTTGTCTCTAGGGGTCTTGGTTAGAGTGGTGTTTCTTTTAGGGGCACGGATAGACCGTAGTTTCTGTTTTGTTTCCGCAGCAGGAATGGCATCAACCCTTCTCTCCTTTATTTTCTCACTCTGGTGCTGAAATTCGCGAACAGGATAAAGAATACAAAAGACTACTCCAGAGTAGGGACAGTGCCCGAACCTGTCCTTGTTGGTTAAGGCAAGGGCACTAGTCTCTCGGAACTTTCGAGCTGTTCGCTAATTTCAGTCGTTTTCTAAATCTGAGAGTTGGAGGCTGATGACCTTCCTACTGGCGGGGCTCTTTCCTTTTCTGTTAGTTTTGTAGCGTAATTCAAATAGCTTGGAGGCGTAGTGTTGGTTGTTCTTCTTAGTCCTCGGTGATTGAGAATTCTTGAGTTTCCGCGGTTGGACGCGTTTTGTGGAGAGGTTGTAGCGACAGGGGAGTTGGAGTTTGTGTGTTGGAAGCTTACCTTTGGGCTTGGAGACTCTCTTTTGAGCTGTGTTTGTTTCGAGGACGAAACTTTCTTTTAGTGGGGGAGGATGTGAGGACCCGGATCCCCACGACAGGGTTTACTGTTGGTTTGGAGGCTTTTGGGTGTGTGGGTGTGCGTGTCGGGCTCCAGATTTGAGTTTCTGGTGAAATTGGGGCTTGTTTCTTCTCTGGGAGTCCATTTTGGGTGTATGAGGTGTTTGCGCGCTTATTGGAGCTAAGAATGTGACCCGGAGCGGAAATTGGATCAAGTTTACTTTTCCGGGAAATTTTGGGAAATTTTAGAAGCGGAATTTGGCCGAACGGACCTCGGATTTGGATTCAGCGCGCGAAAACGAGCAAAATGGACTATTTACTTGAATTTTTCGGAGCCCGGACGCGAAAACACGGAAATCGAGGCTCGGGGTACTGTTCCGGCGGCCGGAGGAGCGCCGGCGGCGGCGGAGTGCGGCGGAGCGCGGCGGCGGGCGGCGGCGCAGGCGCGCGGTCCACCGCGGGGGCGCATGCACCGGGCGCGGGCCACGTGGCGCGCTGCGATTGGCCGGCGCAGCGGGCGCGGTCCACGGGCCTTGGCGGGGTGCACGGTGGACCGAGGGTTGGCCACGTGGCATTTTGTGGTGGTCGGTGCACGCGGCGCGGTCCACGGAATTTTGTGAAGGCGTGGACCGGTGCATGGGACACGTGTCGCTCTCTGGTTGGCGGGTGCAGCACGCGGGGTGCACGGAACGCGGGGCTGGTGCCTCGGGACGCGTGCCCACGTGCGACCCACGTCGCGCGACCGTCGCGCACGTCGCGCGGTCGGCGGTCAACGCGGGGCCACGTGGCGCCCGCTCATTGGCGGGCGCCACCGCCTTACTGTGCCGATGGGAGGCCACGTGGCGCGCTGTGAGGGGCCCCGCACGGTGTCCGCTGTTCGGAGGGACACGTGGCGGCACCTCGGAGATTCGGGCGTGAACAGTACCGGGCCGGGCCCAGTACTGTAGGCGCCCGAATCTTTCGGGCGCCCGGAAAATGGGCCCGAAAAGCCCATTGACCTGATTTCGTGGGCTTTTTCTTGGAGGCCTATAAATAGGTCACTTGGGGCTGGTTTTTCACCCTTTTCCCGTGAGAACCAGCATTTGCACCCTTTATGAAAAATCTTCCTCTCCCTCTTAGCTAGCTCCTGGTGAAGTTTCAGAAAATCTGGAAGCCGTGACGACTGTGTTTTCTACCTCGTAGTGCGGAGCGACGTTCTACAGTGTGAGGCCCTCTACCGTCGCAGTTTCTTCTGGGAGACCTACAGAGCTACCCCGACATCCGATTTCAGCGATTTTTGCGGCGTTGGATTCACGAGAGGTAAATCTTCGACTTTCGTGTTGAGTGTTTTGCCTGGATTTGGGTTTTTGGCACGGATTTCGAGGCATTTCTGAGCCGCTGTTTTTGTGTGAGAATTCTGGACAGCACCAACTTCGCGGATTTTTATCTCCTCATCCGGACATCGGAATTCGACGATTCAAGAGCCTATCGACATCTACTCTTCGCAAGGATCGTCGTGATATTTTTATTGGAATTTTGTGAATTTTATTTTCAGGTAAAATTCGCGTGTGAACAGTAACAGCCCATGCAGATTTTGGAATAGTGATTTTATGTGTAATTTGGTTGTAATTGTGAGTTGTGGTTGTACCCAGGACATTGTAAGCACCACTATGGTGCTCTTTGCTTAGTGGACTCGGAGTTTTATCAGTTTCTGGGCTTGTTATCTGTATCATCCTGGACAGTTAGCGCGGTCAGGTGGGTGATCCTGCTCTCAATACCTATGGACTGCACTCTAATTCTATGATTATAAGTGCATGCATGATAGTATATGAGCTGTTTAATCTGTGCACACTGTATGTTAGTACCCACAGTTAATAGATGTTAAATCTGATGACCTCATTGAACCACTTGCAGTATTTGAACTCTTACAACATGGAAACTCAACTTAGCTTTATGGTCAGTTAATTATTTATTCATGCACAATTAGACTACAGACAATGTGAACATGTGTTCAGATTTGCTCATCACCTTAGATTTTCCCCAGTGGTTGTACCCTTGTCGTTCTGACATTGTTACTTTTATCATCTTGGGACATAGTGGTCTTCCCCTGAGTTATGGGTTGGGAGATTTAGTAGCTATGATGCATTGTACTCGTGTCTGGGGACCGAGTAGTGTTGGTAGCAGTCTGTAGATTGTTCATCATTGAGATAGTGATAGTGATAGTGATAGTGGTAGTGACAGTGGATCTGGGATCTTTGGGACATGGTCATAGTGACAGTGTGGATTTTAGTCAGTGAGTGAGACAGTGATTGGATCTTAGCCTGCAGGAGCCATACTTGAGATCGACAGAGATGTGCAGATACTTTGCTCGGTGGGGTCGCTACCCACGAGTACCACTCCGGAGTTGGGTTTGATATGTGTCCCTCTGGCTGAGCCAGTTTTGGCAGTCACGGACACCGTCCCTCTGGCTGAGCCAGTTTTGGCAGTCACGGACGCCGTCCCTCTGGCTGAGCCAGTTTTGGCAGTCACGGACGTCCTACATAAGTCCGGTCCTCTGGGATATACGGCAGTAGGTAGGCGCAGGCTTGACTGGACCCTATGGGACAGTCAGTTTTGATTGGGTGATCTTAGTTGAGAGAGAGTTGGTCGTGGCATCATATTCATTCTGTTCCGCCCTTTGAGCATTTAGATAGAGGCATAGTAGCAGTAGATGTTTTACTTTCCAGCTTTTCCATTCTGCATCTCTTTTGTTACTTTTGCCTCTAGTAGACTTAGTGGGCAGACCGTCGGGCTTGTTGGCGGCACCCACTGAGAACTACTGTGGGAGGTAGTTCTCACACCCGTCGTGGTGTCTTTTCCCCAGGGACTTCAGCTCCAGTTCCTGCGGTGCCTGTTGCTGATCCAGCTCTTCCAGATCGAGGTAAGGGAGTCGCGAGATAGATCCCTTCCCCTCCAGCTTCAGTGTGTTATAGAGGTACCCCTATATTTTGGTTGTGTCATGTTTGAGAGTTATGTAGTAAGGTATCGAGTTGTACTCTTTTGTTTCTTTGGAGAGACTGTTGTATTTTGGTGAGAAAATGTTGTATATATTGTGAGAGACTGTACTATTTTCTGTTCATAGTAGTTTTTGCTTACTGCTCTGATATCTGTTTCTATAGTTAATCCTTTTTGCAGGTTTGACGCTACGTCTCTACGGGGCTTCCTGTAGGGGCGGCGGATCTGTTGGCGAGCTCGGGGTACAGTTCTGACCCCGGGGCGTGACATAAATAATAAATTATAATTTTGCTCATTCACTGCCCCAGGGATAAAACCCTATTCCATGGAGGGAGAGGAATAAGGCTTAACGGGTTATTCCAGAATAACCCGTTAAGTCAGGGATAAAAATTTTTTTTATCCCATGTCATTTTGAAACACTGTTTGGCAAAAATTGGGGAATAAAGAGGGTTATTCCTCCTTTATCCCCCAACCAAACATTACCCTAGGGTTTACTAGGTGATTGGTTGAATAGTAAAAATCTTAGGAGACTACTATAATCCCAACCGCATATCTTTTCATCCAACGGCTGAAAACTTGATAGCACCAATTGTTTGGTGCTATCGAAGTGACCGGTAGATTAGTCCCCACCCTTGGATGGGGTGGAGTATGTGATGTACACCCTATTTGGGGTGCACAAGTAGCATTGCCATATATATATATATTATATATATATATATATATATATAATTGAGCTCCTATACTTTTAAAAGTATCAAGTCATTGATGCTGGTAGGTTTTTAGTACTTGAAAGAAAAGATGTGTGGTTAGGATGATAGTGGGTCCTTGGATTCGGTGAGTAGTTGGTGGAATAGAATGATCTAAGAAATAAAATTAGTCAAAGAGATAGATCTAACAGTAGAAAACTTACAAGCACCAATTGCTTAGTGCTTATACAATATAATAGCCGGACTCTCTCTCTCTCTCTCTCTCTCTCTCTCTCTCTCTCTCTCTCTATATATATATATATATATATATATATATATATATATATATATATATAGGCTGGAATACTATCGATAGCACCAAGCCATTTGTGCTATTAAGTTTTTAGCCGTTGGATTAAAGGATGTGTGGTTAAGATGATAGTGGTCCCTAGGGTTACTAGATGGTTGGTTGAATAGTAAAATCTTAGAGAACCACTATAATCCCAACCGCATATCTTTTCATCCAACCGCTGAAAATTTGATAGCACCAATTGCTTGGTGCTATCGATAGTATTCTAGCCGGACTCTCTCTCTCTCTTTCTCTCTCTCTCTCTCTCTCTCTCTCTCTCTATATATATATATATATATATATATAGAGAGAGAGAGAGAGAGAGAGAGAGAGAGAGAGAGAGAGAGAGAGAGAGAGTCCGGCTAGAATACTATCGATAGCACCAAGCAATTGGTGCTATCAAATTTTCAGCCCTTGGATGATAAAATGTGCGGTTGGGATTAAAATAGTTTCATAGGATTTTTACTATTTAACCAACCATCCACTAAACCTTAAGGGACCACTATCATCCCAACCGCACATTTCTTAATCAAAGAGCTAAAAAATTGGAGCACCAATAACGTTGTACTATCGATAGTATTCAAACCTCTCTCTCTCTCTATATATATATATATATATATATATATATATATATATATATATATATATATATATATATATATATATAGTCTTGTTACTATATTTATCAAAGTACGAAGCAAATTGTGCTTGTAAGTTTCTACCGTTAGATCTAATTTTTTGACTAATTTCAATATTAGATCATGCTATTTCACCACCAACCACTAAATTCAAAGAATCCATTATCATCCTAATCACAAATATTTTTATCTAAGCGCTAAAAATCTATCAACACTAATAATTTGATATTTTTATAAAAATAGAAGATCAATTATATATATATATATATATATATATATTTTCAGCAAAGAGTTAATGATACAGAATAGTTTTGTGTCGCCTAATTTAGGATTAACCCGATTCGGAGAGAAACCGTGAAATTAGTTGTGCCTTGAGAGGAGTATCGGGCGAGGAGGCCAAACAGTTCTCTTTCTTCTTTTGGATGTGTGACTGTGTTATGGAAAGAGAAACCCACCCGAATTTAGTTTGTGGTTGACAAGGACACCTGCCCTTTGATGAGCCCCAATCGGCTCTCCCGGTCAATCCCAACGCTTGGCCCTTGATTAAGTCCGATAGGATATCCTGGTGAATCCGATCGATTAAATGTGTCTCTCCTTCTCTAGGTGACAAATTACAACTGGCATGTGGAAAATGATAACACCACAATTAATGAAAATTATTATTTGGCACAGGTGCTACCATCTCGTGTTTAATTATTTGATTTTAAAATATTTTAAAAATAAAACATTAAATTTTAACAAACTATTTATTTTAAGATGCTCACTATGAGCTCAAATTAGTAATATTTTTATGTATATTTATATTTTCCAGAGCTAAAATTTTATTTTCTCCTGCACCGGTCTCAAAAATCCTCTCTGAGTCTCTTATAACAAAAGCAAAGATAAATTTTAACGCTGCACATGCATGTTGATAAAAATTGTTGTCAAACAATGATACTTCATTATCAAACAATGTTACCAAGAAAACTAATTGTTGAATATGAAGATTAAATATTGGTGATAACTGTTAATACAGGATACTAACAGATCAAATTTGATATTAAAAGTTGAAACTCAAACGATCCAATATTTCAAATAAGCCTGAACTTCAAAAGGATTCAACCAGCCCGCGCCGTTTCCAGATAAACAACTGGAAACTGAAAAAAAATCTTACAAAAGAAAATAAAAAACATTGAACTAGAACATGGAAAGAGCGTATCTTTCAGTTCTATAATTGGTCAGTTCAGTACTGGAACTGATCCGAATTAAAAGGAGGTACCAACAGCGTTAATCCTCACCAAATCTAGGACTCTTAGGTAGCTCGGTCAACTCTCCACAGCCAGCGCTGACGTACACGTGGCGCTCGCCCGATTCACCACCCATCCCATCTCCTGCGCTCGCTCTCTTACCCGGTTTTCTTCTCCCGTTCACTCCCTTTCACCACGTCATCCAAAACGGTATTCATAGGATCGACTATCGAGTGAGCTGGAGCGAGATTCTATGGGTGGTTTCGAGCTGTATTATTTTGCCCCTTTCCCCCACTCCGTCCCTTATAAATACCTCTCCATCTCTCCCTTCCGCCTCACGCAGCACCAGCAGAACCAAAACCAAATCATATTATATATTAAATTAATTAATCGGAAGCCATCAACCAGGCCGATCAGGGATCCTCTCCCCCTTAGGCTTTCGGCGGCCGGCAGCAATGAGTCCCAGAGCTTATACCTCCTCCATTACCGCAATCCTTTCATCCTCGCTGCTCCCACCATCCGTCCTGATGATCGTTTGCCTCCTCTTCCTCTTCCTCGCGTATCGTCTGGCCCTCACGGCCTTCTCTTCTTCCTCCCCTCTTGCCGCCGCCGCCGCAGCAGCAGCAGCAGCAGCGCGCAAGCTGCCTCTGCCGCCGGGCTCCATGGGCTGGCCCTATATCGGAGAGACCTTCCAGCTCTACTCCAACTGCAATCCCAACATATTCTTCGCCCTCAAACAGAAGAGGTCAGTAGTATTAATTAGTGCCCGATCCCGATCCCAGTCCCCAATCCTCAATCCCGACCGATCGACGACGGATGCTGCTTTATTTATGCGCTGTGAAGGATGGTCCAAATTGGTACCTCGCTCACCTGGCCACCCGCCCACGTATAATTTAAGGGCTTTGCTAGGTGTACATTTTTTTAAGGATGTATATTTTATATTTCATCTTATTTTGAAGTGGGATTAATTTTATTCTATCTCAAAATAAGATGGAAGGTAAGATATACATTTCTAAAAGAATGTATATTTATACATTCTCTATAATTTATGTGTGTGTATATATATATATATATATATAAATACATATATGTTTATGTATATATGTATTGTATGTCTGTATAGATACGGGTCGATCTTCAAGACCCACATACTGGGGTGCCCCTGCGTGATGGTGTCGAGTCCGGAGGCGGCCAGGCTGGTTCTCGTCACGCGGGCTCACCTGTTCAAGCCCACCTTCCCGGCCAGTAAGGAGTGCATGCTGGGTCCCCAGGCCATCTTCTTCCAGCAGGGGGAGTACCATGCCCGCCTCAGACGCCTCGTCCTCCGCGCCTTCATGCCGGACGGAATCCGAGGCTTCGTCCCGGACATTGAGTCCGTCGCACTTTGCGCCCTCCGCTCCTGGGACGGCCGCATGATCAACACCTTCCAAGAGATGAAGACGGTCAGTCCCCCAATCATCTTCCCACCGTCACTCTCGTTAAGGGTGAAACCGGCCGGCCGGGAAAATTCAAACCTTCCATTTTCCGGTTTCAAATAGGTTTATCAATCCGGCCGGCCGGTTAACCGATGATTGAACAGAACAAAATAAAAAAAACCGCCGTTACGCAAATAAGAAATCCGAACAAATCGACAAACTATACCGTAATACAAAAGCATAAACATAAATAAATAAATAAATAAATAAATAAATAAATAAATAAAAATTGGAAGAATCTAAAAGAGACCGGGACAGCCGCCATGGCGGCGCTCTTTAGGGATGGTAAGAGGGGGAAGATCGAGACGGAAGGTTAGGAAAATAAGTCTTCAGAAAATTGGGAAGCGGAATCAAACCAATTTGCAAAAAAACTGAACTTTTGGTTCGAATCATAGTTAGCAACTTTTTCGGTCCAAATGAACACCCTTTCTGCACCCCCAACATACTGTGTATATATTTGGAATGGAGATTCTAACTCTACTTCCGTACATCGTGCTATCTTTTTTCAGTATGCACTGAATGTGGCGCTCCTATCTATATTCGGCAAGGATGAAATTTCGTACATGGAAGAGCTGAAGCAGTGCTACTACACTCTCGAGAAGGGCTATAACTCCATGCCCGTCAACCTGCCGGGAACCCTCTTCCACAAAGCAATGAAGGCAAGGAAGCAGCTGGGTCAGATTGTGGCCAAGATCATCTCTTCCCGGAGACAGAGGAAGGTCGGCGTTGCCAGCGGCCTGCTCGGGTCTTTCATGGAGGCTAAGGAAGCCCTCACTGAAGAGCAGATCAGCGACAACATCATTGGCGTCGTCTTTGCCGCGAGAGATACTACGGCAAGTGTGCTCACCTGGATCGTCAAGTTCCTCGGAGAGAATCCCGCCGTCCTGCAAGCCGTCACTGTAACCTCTCTCTCTCTCTCTCTCTCTCTCTCTCTCTCTCCCATTCATTCTCTTATTAAGTAATGCATGGATGAAAAAAAATCTGATTTTGATTGGCTCTGATCATTTGCCCAGGAAGAGCAGGAGGAAATCATGAATAGCAAAGAAGTGGATGAGGAAGACAAGTCTCTGAGTTGGGCTGATACCAAGAGGATGCCGGTGACTTCGAGGGTGATTCAGGAGACGATGAGGGTCGCCTCCATCCTATCCTTCACCTTCAGAGAAGCTGTGCAAGATGTCGAGCTCGAAGGTGAGTTCTTCTTCTTTTTTTTCTTTTTCTTTTTCTCTTGCATTTTGTCCCGTCCGTTGGTTTGACTTGCGGATATTTGGTTAAATCAGGATATCTCATTCCAAAGGGATGGAAAGTGATGCCGCTCTTCAGAAACATTCATCACAGCCCCGACAACTTTCCCAACCCAGAAAAATTTGATCCCTCCAGGTTTGAGGTGAGAGAAATGAAAAAAAAAAAAAAAAAGAAAAAAAAGAAGAGAAAAGCATAACGATTTGAACAAAAGGGATAGCGTGCGGCGTTAATCGCTACGCGAAGCTGCGGTCAAAGTGGATCGTCTCTTACATATTTTCCTCCCGAACCTTGTTCAGGTTTCTCCAAAGCCCAATACCTTCATGCCGTTCGGAAATGGGTCCCACTCGTGCCCCGGGAACGAGTTGGCCAAGCTGGAGATGCTGGTCCTGCTCCATCACCTCACCACCAAATACAGGTCGGCATCCTGCCCAAAAGGCGACGTCGTATTGCAATCATCTACTATTTCCTTATAAATGTCTCGAACAACTAGTCGGTCAATGTCAGCATATATATATATATATATATATATATATATATATATATATATATATATATAATTAATTCCAACCACCTATTAAATCAAAAAAAATTCATTATCATCTCAACCACATATTTAATTTATTAAATTTAATGTACCACGATATTATTATATATATATATATATATATATATATATATATATATATATATATATATATATATATATATATATATATATATATATATATTGAGAGCGAATGCCAGCTATATTAATTCTTAAAAATTATGTGCATAATTGGATTTCGTCTGAAAAAACTGACTGATTTACTTGTATGAATGTTGTATTTTCCTTCTGTCAGGTGGTCCGTATCAGGTTCGCAGAGTGGAATACAGTTTGGCCCTTTCGCTCTGCCGCTGAATGGGTTGCCCATGACTTTCTCACGCAAGATTTGAATCCACGCCCGCATCAACTTCATCCCAATTGTTGCCAAATACAGGACGACTGCAGCCAAAGAATGCACGCATCTCCTCCGCAAGGTTCGGTTGATGCAGAGGAAAGTGATTGCAATTCCAAAGGCAGGAGATCATACTAGTTTTGAAGCAATTACTAGTTATACTATGCAAGTAGAAATAGCACAGCTGAAAGTGGGAGATGCAAAGCCTCTTCCGCTGCAAAGCCCATATCCTCTCTGGATCTTTACAAGAAAGAAAGATCCGTTATGGACGACAAAATATCCCTAGGAAGGGAATTATACCGTGTCTTCGTTTCTACATTTGTTTATAACTTTTTCGTCAGAAAGAAAGAATTGTAAAATAAACATTAGAGGAGGTTTTCTAAGAGGAATTGTAGATTCTGGCGATCCATCAATCAATCAATAAAATCAAAATAAAAGGCAATAGATATGACTCTTTAAAAAATGTATGCCTCATTGGATAATACTACTTAAGTAAGTTATTCGGCAATATAAGCCAAGAATTTTTATGTTGGACAACTTTCAGATGTAACATTTAAGAACTAGTGTTGATATGATTTTGAGAGAAAAATAGCATACTATCCGTTTCGTTTATTTTGAAAAAAAAAATGTAAAGCAACAAGGCTTCGAACTCGAAGACCTCGGATATCAACTTAGCTGGAAATGCTATACCCAAGAGTTTCTATTTTGTGACCAATTTTGAGAAAGTTAAGTCCAATGATTTTAGTAGAAATATAAAAGAACTGGGTGTTTAGGTGAATTGGTTTTGGGCCTGGCCCGGCCTTTTAACGGAAATAGGATTGCAAAGCCCATTTTCCTTTTTCGAGTTTTAGTTTTAAAAACGAAATGCCGCCAAGGTGGAGAAAACTTAAATAAAACTAGTCTCGTAATAATGCAATTGGGGACTGAATATCTTCCAAACACATATGCTTATGGTGAATTTCGAAGTACAACCATGCATATTGATATTTGAGATTGATCTGATATTGTGCTGATTGGCCAGTCATGTATGATATATTAAATCTTTATACTAATGGTGGGCATATACAACAATTATATTGTATTTTTGTTTGTGCTAAATATTTTATATCCAACTTTCATACTTATTTTATAGGCGTAGGAGTGGTTTAGTATAAAAAACTTACTACCTCGGGTCTCATTTCTCGAGAATACCTCAGAGGTTGATGAACCGAGATCAAATCGGTGTCATAGATCTGATAGAAATTTGTGTTTTACTGAAGCTCAAGCCCATTCCACAATTGAGCTTTTAAAACTTAAATTGGCCTTTTCCCAAAAAAAAAAAACTTAAATTGGCCTGTCTGACCTTTGGGCCTTTAAAAAGAAAAACAGTCCTTTGCAAGAAGAAATATTTCAACATTACACATTACACATAATAGAGTGACATGGACCGAGACCTTTCTCAGTCCAAATACTCTTATCTCAGCCCAAAGACTCTACTTAAATGCTTATCTTAAATGCATATCTTAAATGTTTGTCCATAAATAGTGGGTTAGGCTATGGAAATGGAAATGATACCGATTTTTACACAAAATATACAAAAGATTTAGAGATATAGTTTCTTAATATTATTTTCTTTCAATTATGTTGT
>CM054952.1:32430-64052 GCA_029168755.2 Tillandsia fasciculata
TTTCTTGATGTTCCAAATGTAGTGAACCACCAGTAGTGATATGGATCTTCAATCAAAGCATACCTTGCTTGCAACAATCGAATATTCTGAAAACTAATTCCAGCATCGCAATTAATATTCTATGCACGATAGTGTTATGTTCAAGAACCACACCTTGGGCTCAAGCCGCAAGCTGCAGCACTATTAATAAACTCCATAAACCATGGTCTCCATAAACTACGTTGATTGTTATATCCCCCTACAATTAGGTCCAACATAGGATATAGCCTAAACTTCACCACAAAGGAAAAGAAATTGAAGTTTTAGAATCCAAATTTGTAGTGATGAATGTTGAAAAATCTTATGGCTACTAACAAAAAGTCCTTTTCTTGCGATATTACTACATTAATCAAATCTTATGATGAACCACGCAGTCCAAAGATAATCTGACATTTAAATGCAAAGTGAACAGATTTAAAGTAGACTTGGCCAACCTAATCCTACTATTTCATATGCAAACTCCGAAGCAATTAATCAGCCAGTGAATTGTAATTTAAGTAACAAGAAGGTTTATGCAATAACAAGAATAATCAGTTATAAGCATCAAAAGATCATTTTTGCTCCCAAAAAACATTGAATCATAGGCCAATCCCCCGACAAATCACCAGAAGTTGAATATAATTCACTATTTGTCTGGAAATCCAAACAAAACTTTCAGTCCAAAGATTGGCGACATCACGAAGTGCAAGGAAAATCAGGGATTCCAGCAGTCTTCAGGATTGATTAAAGCAAAGAATAAGGAAAAATGTAAAGGTGGTATAGAAGCAGCGATCGGCAGTGCAAAGAAGGAAAGAAATGGTTAAAAAAAGGGAAAGTATCAAAGGAAGAAAAAGAAGGAACGGAAAC
The DNA here is from genome assembly GCA_029168755.2 of Tillandsia fasciculata. NCBI lineage: Eukaryota > Viridiplantae > Streptophyta > Magnoliopsida > Poales > Bromeliaceae > Tillandsia > Tillandsia fasciculata. The sequence goes on from CM054952.1 coordinate 33,316, forward strand.
TGCCATGTGACAGGTTTGAGAATAGAGAGACGGATTTCACCTAATCATGTCCAAGACTCCCTTAATTTAGCAGGAACTAATAACCCTTACACCATCCGTAAAAGGAATCGTTGGTTCAAACAAGTTACGAAAGATGGACTGATTTCAATGATAATGAAGTTTCTTAATAGAAAAACTAATTAAAGTTCCTATTTAATAAGATTTCTGATTTAGGAAAGAATCTACTTGAAATCAATCTTTTCTGCTTCCGTTACGGCCACTCAATGATCAGCTTACAAATTGGTAACAAGTTACTGAGTGGAGAAATAATAGGACTGTCAAAATTAGGAGGACAATACGGTTCCTGCACTCTAACTATAGAAAAAAATAATGAAAAATGAAAGATCCAAAATTGAGACACAGCTCAGTGACGGTGGGAATTCAATATAAAGCTCCAGTAACTATATACATATCCTAATTCTCCAGTATGATACTAACTAGACATAGCATCAAATGTCCTAAGTTATCCCTTAAGTTAACATATTACAAGGGCTGAAGTCAACCAATCTAAGGGTTAAAATAATAATCTGATTTAAAATGGAAAACCGTCAAATATAGGAGAGATTTCTACGTGTTAAAATCATTATTCAAATACTACTAGTGGAGATCAATGCATGCGCCAGTTAATGCAGTTCTACAAAGGGAAGGTAGCAATTTATACATCAAATTAGGGAAACCAAAATTCCCTAGAAAAGAGACCACATAGACTGACATGTCATACATGATGTTTTAGTTAGTCGCGAAGATGCTAGGTCTTCATCCAGCACAAAAAGCTCTAAAAGCTTGATGATAACAGGTAAGGTGTCAAAATCAAGCACATTACTCAACAATCAACTCCCATGAAGCAAATAACCCTAGTTACAGAGAGGCAAAACAGAAAACCAACATAACATGGCTGAACAACGGTAAACACTGATTCATACTCAGAATAACACATTAGATGCTAAAACAAGAAAACAATTAAGTGCATTTCATGAACAATAAGCATAGAAGAGATGCTGAAAGCTAGAGTGTAATGACAAAAGGAGTTAAGAGCACATCACACAGAGTACCATATCTTGCAAAGAAGAATGTAAATCATGCACCTAAAGATTAACCTAAGAAACTATTGATAGCAACTAAATCAAAATACAGCAAATCAGAATTTCCAATAATATGTGGCTCAGGTTGAGGAATAAATTAATAAAAAGGTATGAATATTTACTGTTTAGAATGAAATTGACTTTTTTATTCAAATCATTATTCTGCGTATGCCAGTTCCAAGGTCAAACTAAAATAAGAAATTATTAACCGTATGCCATATCTTTTTTGAATCTAGAGTCACAGAGACTTCCTTAGTGCTTTATTCATGTTAAGAACTGATTATGTCAGATGTGCATATAATTATCATGACAGATGCTGCTCGCCCTGTAACAGAGCAAGTGTCTTATATCTTCTTATGATGGGAACGAGCAGTGATCCCTATAAAGGCCAGGTTGGCAGGTTTTAGATGCAGGAAATTAAATATGATAGCTCCTTCCAGTCAAACTCAGCAACTTATAAGGTACTTTTCATCACATGTCTGATCAGGTGCAGCTAATTCTCGTCCTACAGAAATCCATAATCCATATATAGCTCCACTGAGGCTTTAAAGATCCTACAAGGTATTTAACTACTTCAAAAACACTTAGCAAAGCATCATAAAATCTCAGTGAAGTCCAAAGCAGTTGGTTGGACTCAACATCGTAAATGTAGAAAACTTTACAAAAATGTCATAAGCATTTTCTAAATAGATTGTATTTAAGAAAAATGATTGAGGAGAAGCCTTTGCGTCATTTAATATTGGTCTAATATTAAAGTGAGCATAGAGGATCCTTAAATAAGATACATTCTTTTTCCTAGGAGAACTGAGATGAGCATCTATAAGTGCCATAGCTTGAAAGATAGTAGGCATAGTAATTTAATAATCTAATCCATTTTTCCTCAAAAAGGCTCAGATCCTTCTACATATATCAAGTCAACAGTAGAAATTTCAAGATCCTCTTGCAATTAGGGATGATACAGCAATCTGACCTGATAAAGGTAATATATTTTTCATATACTTCTTTCTGTTTTAAGTATTATAATCGATCTAGGACATGTCCAAGTACAACGGCACTCCCTGCTCTCGGCCATATATTCTACACAAATTGGTATACAGGCAATAAAAAATACATAAATATTATATTTAGATTTTGTTCGAGCCTCATGTTAGATCAAATTATGTTCAAACTAAAACAGGATGAATCACAAAAGGATCGTATAGGAGCAACAACAACAAAGAAAAAAAAAAATTATCCTGCCACTGCCCAATAATGATGCTTATCATGATATAAGAGCTGTTTTAACACTATCTATAACAAAGTAGGCCATGAAGTAAATCAATAACACAGTTGAAAACTGTTACCGGGCATCCGCTGACTCCAGAGAGAAAGTTCGATGTTCCATCAATTTACTACTGATATTTGTCAGTCATTTCCTAGTGAAAAAACAATAGGGTAACTTACCTCTTACAAAGAGCCACACTAAAGTGAATAAGAGTTGATGCCAAAATCTTCAAAAATATAAGGAATATACAGTATGATTGTTTGTGTTTATTGCAGTCACACTATCCTATAGTGCTACACAAGAGAGGGAAAAGGCCCATCCATATTAAAACACTCGTAAATAACAACTATTTTCTGCCTTGAGATATAGAAACTCTGCTTAATTGTGACCATATAGAGCAATTATTTTTCACTCAAGATGTAAGAGTTCTTGAAAAGAGAAGAACGTAAAGCTTTCGTAAAACATTTATGATCAACAGACCTAGAGTTACAAATATGAGCACTTATTTTAAAACATATAGATATAACGAAAAAGTAAGAGCAAGTTGCAATATTATATGAAAATGCATGTCCCATTAATACGGCTCACCTCAATAGGTGTCATCAACTCAAAAGGCTTCTCCCAACTAGATTGTCTGGTCTTCTTATTGTAATAATATCTAAATAGCAAAAGAAAAAGGATCATCTAGAGGGTTACAAGAAAAACTTAAGGGTGATAAAGGGCCAATACCATAGAGAAATATTACTCATAGAAAGAATATCCAACATGCCCAGTAATGGAACTCCTTGAAGTTAACAAAAGCAACATAGATTATCCCTTTAAAGGAAATAAAGTAGGGGCACTAGCTCAACAACAACATACTTTTTTCCATCAGCAGAAGTGTGCTCTTGCCAGTCAGAAGAAACAGGTTCACTAGAGCTAGGTTGGGCATCTGTTTTCTGCATTATTCCAAGTTAAAGAGAAGTCATGAGAAGGTGTACATGGCCAACAGAATTTCCAGGGAAAATTAAAATATTTATCATCAGAGGAACTAGAAAAGATGAAAAAGGCTGCTCACAGGAGTTGCAGCAGGTGCAGCTGAAGATGGTTGCACAGCCGACAATAGAGGTGCAACAAGAGGTACACTTTGACCCCCAGGCGCAGCCCATGGCTGTCCAATGGTAGGTGTACCAGACACTGGCTGATACTGCAGCGAGGCATTGACACTAGTTGGCGGCGGACCATATGAAGTTGCGAACTGTAGCCGTATGACGGGACAATGGCAATAACAAAAGATTAATATGGAGTAACAAGCATCGAGAACATGACTACCACATAGTTATCTACATACAGCAAGGATCTTACCGTGTAAGATGAAGAAAGAGGCATAGGACCACCTACGTTAGGCAAATGGCCGTTAGGCACCTGAGCAGCCTGTTGGGTCTGTAGTGGCCCAGATGATATAGGTCTATTTGGATGAAAATTTGGCATTGGAATTGCCTGTGATGAAGGAGGACCTTGACCCGGTTGAGGTAGATGTTGCGTAGGTTGAGGAAAATGGGGCATTTGAGGTTGCCCAGGGATGCTTTGTCCAGTAGGCATAAACTGTTGCGAGGCTGGAGGGATGAACTGATGTGTTTGCTGAGTTGGAACCATTGGCCTAAACTGCAATTGCCATATTACACGATTTTGAGATACGACAAAAGATATTAAACAAATTTAAAATCTCAAAATGCCAACATGTGCTTGCAGCTTCACCTGCATAGCTGCCGGCGGGCCAAAATTTTGAGGAAGACCGGTAGAACCTACTACCGGAGGCCTTGGGAGCTATTAGAAATGAAATATCATACGCTAAATGTCAAAATTTAACATCAAGAGAAAAAAAAAAAAAAAAAAAAAAAAAAAAAAAGCTTATATTATATTAAAATGCAGAATCTGAATATATATAAAAGAGAAAGTTAAACTAGTGAGGCCTTCAGCGAATCATATGGAAGAAGATGGTGTGCTACCTGTGCCCCAGAAGATTGCAGATTGTTCGCCATTTAACCAGAGCTAAGTGACAACAAGTATAGCCTGAATAACTGGAAGAAAAATACAAATGATGAAATGCTGAGGGATAAGAGGAAAAAAAAAAAAAAAAAAAAGTAGACAAGGAAAAATAAATAAACTTTTTGAGATTTGAAGAGCAATATCGAGCATCCACAGAGAATGAAACCAAAAATGAAGATATTACCCTAAAAAGAAAGACGACAAGCAATGTATACCATCAACAGAGAATTTTGGCGCCTGAAGAAGGCAAGTTAACAAATCCTGACAACAATACAGAAACACAGAGTTACTCGGCGCGGGCGATAGCCGCCCCAATAAGATGGGAGTGTGTTGCGAAAGGGGGGGGGCGGAGGAGAAGGAGTACCTCCCTCGGCTTAGAAGGGAAGCAGCCGTGTCAACCAACAAGCAAGCTCCGATCTTTGGCGCCCGGTGCATCAACAGCAGAGCTGCAGATACACCAACTTCTTAAGAGAGCGGAAAAGCGATGGATATCTTTCTATTTATCTATCTATCGAGAGTTTTTCCCGGTGGGGAGGCATAGGATGCTAAACAAGTGATCAAAGAAGAAGAAGAAGAAAAGAAGAAGAAAAAGAGTATGGGGGAAGCAGGAGAGCACCTGAGACTGAGAGGGAGGACGAGCGACAGACGGGGAAGGGGAAGGGGAAGGGGAAGGGGAAGGGGCGGGGTGTTGGGCGGGGCGAGGCGAGGCGAGGCGAGGGTTTCTCTTCCTCTTTGCAGCTAAGAAGCCGAGCCGCTGCGAACGAGCCTGAGCGACCCAAAGAAGACCTACCGGTGCCGACCCTCTTTTGGGTGTACCGTGTCCGTCGAGGAATAAGCTGGCAATTGATTTTAGGCTCTGCCCCCTATACGAACCCGTCTGGTTAGACTCGAGTTGGAATCGACACAGATATTTCGACTGGGGATACTTGTACTGCCTCAAATTTTTAAATAACATTTAAAATCTCTCTCTCTCTCTCTCTCTCTCTCTCTCTCTCTCTATATATATATATATATATAATTTCTTTTTTGAGTTTTCAAATTTGTAATACTAATTTTGTTCTTAGCTAAATCCTAAGCCACAATACTCTGTTTCATTAGTAAATACAGGCTGATGAATAGTGAGTTACGTTAGCCAGTTCAAAGTTTTAACTAACAGTATGGTTATTATGTGAATAAGGCGCGACAGTAGTATGAAGTATGAACGCCCGATTCGCAGAGTGGGATGGGTTGGGCCATTCATCCCATAAACCCTTCGACACTAATTGTGGACTGGACTATTGAAATAAAGTTTATAATCCTTTGGTCCAGTTCCAACTAATAATATGATGCACGATGTGAATGAGGCCTAACAACGGTTTGAAGGTTAGATACAAACTACTATCAACGGTAGAAATAAAAAATAAAAATAAAAAATAAAAATAAAAAAAAAATAAAAAAAAAATTGCCATGGGTTGGGCCTTTTCTAAGCCCGAAGACCTTCGGCCTATAGAGCCTAAACCCAGTCTTGGCCTTTCAGGCTGAGATTGGGCTCCGAAAAGACTTGGGCCTCGTAATATTGGGTTCGGGGCACCTGATGTTTACGTCGTATCTCGGGCTCCAGCCCATAGGCCTAGCACAACTCGGGCCTCGGCTGCCATGTTAAGTTCTTGGTCCCATCTCCAAAGTATGAAGTGCCCCTTCGGCAAGGAGCCAAAGAGGGCCGCATCAATCTCTCTCATCATCCGCTTCCATTCCAATATAACCCCACCGAACTCATGTTTTGAGTTTTTGTTCTATGTTATGAAGGGACTGCGCTGCTGTCGCCCCCCCCCCCCCCTCCCCCGCCTTGCTACGTGTCTATTTGCGGACTCCGGTAAGTGCTTTTCTGTCTCCATAAGCAGTCACCGGGTATTTATCATACATACGCAATTATTAAAACTCTTTATTATTCAGTAAAATGTATTACCATATTTTCAACTAGCTTCAAACAGACAATCATGGTGACTGGTGAGAGAAGCTTCCGTAGCGACAGAAAAGCACATTTCAGACCGACTGTTAGTTAGGGATCAATCCAATGTCGCCCATCATCATTAACTCAACTTAAACCCCAAATGTCTCTGTCCGGAGCCCCCACCTCTGCCCCAGGAGTGACCATTAATAAACTACTTAATTTTAGGCTAAAATGCATACTTCTTAAGACCTAGCTATATGCCTCTTAACCGTAAATCTCTACATATTATTCTTTTGATTGTGTAATTGTTATAGCTTTATTTCCTTTTCTCATTACTTCATCAGGTATGTTTTTAATACCATAAATAAATATTTATATATAGAGAGATCTCTAGTCTCCTGCCATTTTGAAAGTAATAAGACATTGAATTCTATGATCAATTTCTTTAAATATAATCTATAGTATTAAAATTATTTAAAATTCGAATTTCATATTTCTATAAGGTTAAACTTTATCATATTATTTGATAAACAATATCTAAAAATTATAAAATTTAATTTATAAATAGTTTTAATATTGTAGATTGTATTTAACAGAATTGATCATCGAATCACATATCTCATCATCAAAAAAAATTTATAAGTATAAAAATTTATGTACTTTCGAAAGTACAAAAGATGTGTATGTATATATATATATATATATATATATATATATATATATATATATATATATATATATATATATATATGAGTTATTAAAAATAAAATAAAAACAAAACTGTTCGACTTTCTTTTGAAGAGGAAAGATACTATTATGAAATAAGAAGGGCAATTTCAACATTTTTATATTTAACTTCATTAAGTATTTAGTTATATTTTTTAAGGTCCCGTTTGGTAACGGAATAAGACAGAACTAGCTATTTCAGAAATAAGTATAAAGTACGGAACTAGTGTAAAAAATTATTTGGGATGATTTCAAAAATAAGAAATTTTGTGTTTGATATGATAATAAGGAATACGAAGAATAAAAAGTATTAATTGTTTTAAATGATTTTTTTACTCTCAAATTTTGTTATGTAATAATGAGATGAGAGATAATCTCTTGGAAGACGTGGGAGGGTATTTAAGATTATTATGTAATAATGATGTTAGATATGTCTCGAATTCTAGAACCGAAAGGTTTTCTAACCCTATTCTGTTTAGCTTATCTAATTAAGATAAGATTAGATTATGCCTAATCTTATTAAGAATATTCCTAATCTTAATGGATTTGTATTCCTAATTGTATTAGGATTTAGCCACTATTATAAATATACCATTATTTCATTGATTTAGTGCGGCGGGTGAGAATAAGTATGGGTGTATTTTGGGATTAGGGTTTTGTGAGAGAGGCATATTTTGTACACCATTTTGATTATAATGGAAGTCTCCGCTTCGTCTTCGCCCGTGGACGTAGGCCAGTGGCCGAACCACGTAAATATTGTATGCTTTATTTTTTTCTTCTCGATTCTCTTTTGGTATTTTCGCGCCCAACGAATTTGATCTTTTCCGCTTTTGTCATAACAAATGAGGTGAGAGATAGTGTCTTGGAAAATGTGGGAGAGTATTCAAGAAAAAAACAAAAAGGTGTTTGGGAAGAGTGACAACAGTAATTTTTATTTATTCTAGTTGTACTAGAATAAAATATTTTCGTAGTTACTGATGTATTTAAAAGAATAAGAAAGATATCCCTTTATCCCTCAAATAATTTCAATACCAAACATGTCCTAAAAGATGCGAGGGAGGACTATTCTCAGGGATGAAGTGATAATGATCGACTTAAAAGTCAAAAGGACATTAATATACAGGTGTTTATATATAATACGTTCCGAAAATTAAGCAATGTCATACACGCAACAAATCTACAAGTATTTTCAGCATTTCAGCGTTTTATATATGGTCATATTCGATATCCATAATTTTTTTCTGAAAGTTACATATTCATTCACTATAACCATAAAAATAAAATTTTTTTTTAAAAAAAATAAAAAAAAAAAATAATTCTGTAATAACATGTGGAGCCAGTTCTGGGCACCACAGGGCGGATGAGTTGTACTTGGGGTTAGAAACTTCCAAGTGCATGCGCACTACTTGTACCGCAACATAGAATAGGTGTGCAACATCTACAAATAGCTGTATCCCAGCAACAGCTCAATCATTGATTAAATCAGCGAATGAGGATTCAAATGGCAGCTCAGCTCCCATGTCCGCGCTCGGAATACATCGCACTTTGATTGATAATATAGCTTTGTTTAGATTCTGTGGAAAATAAATCTAGATAAGGCACTTGTCAACGTACCATCTTTAGCTAGCTAACAGCCAACTCAACAATCAAGTCCTTTTTAATTCTCTTTTGTTAACGCTACGTGATCGAGCTTGCGTGGCGTACGCAGGGTGGTTTGCGATGCTCTGGTGACACCTTTAGCAGCCGCACTAGTTGATTACTACATGCTATCAATGAGTGAGTTTGAAAAGTGAACATGACGTCCCAATTAAGTTTGGCAGAGTAGTTATGTTTTGACGCGATATTATATTAACCTGGATAGATAAGCCAACTCGAACTCGGCAAGCCCCAACTTCATATAGAGATGAAGGCCGTATACAAAATATATATGCTGCTATTAGAACTCACTCACTCATATGTAATTATCTGACAAATTTTCTTTTTTGACGTGTGAACTAGTTAATTAATATACTTAGAATCGGCCACTGATCTCAAGCATAGCTTGGAGATTCTAATACAAACAATTAGACTTAAGCCAGTGCATTTTGGGTCCATGATTTAAACGTAACGAGTTATTAGCCCTCGCATTGTCTAGTGATACTAGGTAGTTGGGAATGATATATAATATATAAGCATTAAGACTTTATTAATTAAACATGCTTTAAGCCAAAACCCTTTATTCCTTGCAAAGCATAATTATTAGGGAAAAAATACTGTATGAAAATAGTTTCTTTGCTAGCTTCTTGACAGAAGATAGTTGATGCATGACATGGTTCTTGCATATAAACTTAATTTCCAGGACCAAACGAAAGAAAGTTTTTTAATTATTTCACTCCCATGGGCTTTGAAATTAAGGTGCCATGTACTAAAAATTTAAAATCTCTATTTTTATTAATTTATTACATATTATTTATTTATTATTATTTATTATTATTATTATTTTTTTTTGACGCGAAAAAAAATCTAACGAAATATTCTTTTCATTCCGTTTTTCTTTAGGCAATTTCGCCTAAAGAAAAGGGACGTTCCGCTTCTTTCACCTAAAGGGAAGGGAAAGAGAACGTGTGTCGAATGTTCGACTCCTAACGTTTTACTTCACTATTTTTTATTTTTTTTTTACCGCACGAAAAAAAAGAGCATGATTTATTCGAAATAAAAATTTTGTTTTTTTTTCTTTCTGAATTCTCTTTCATTTTATACTGGGTGTTGAAAGAATCTCCGTCAACCTCCTTTACGATCATGCTCGTAGGAGGAGGAATTTCGGTCGTATCTTGGGGTGGTGTTCTCGGTTAATTCTGTATGTAAGGACGGGAATATATTTTAGGACTGCTTCGCACACTTCCGGATCAATCAAATATTTTAGATTATTTGCATTTATCTGTAAGTCAAATTTATCTTTTCAATAAATTAGTTAAATATTAATCATAATCAAAATTCTGCATAGATTTTCCCTAATAATCTAAGGTATACTTTCCGTTTGATTGAGATTAAAAATCTAGCAAATGCTAATCCATCTTAAAATTATTTTGTATATAATTTTATATGATAAGTTTGTTGTTTGTTTCAAATTATAATTTAAAATATTTCGAGATTAGTATTGTAAATTTTAATTGCATATTTTTATAATTTAACTTGCATATTCTTAGTTATATATAATTTATAGTGTACGGTTTATAATAATAATAATAATAATAATAATAATAATAATAATATAATAATAATAATGTTTTGCTATTGTAGATTTTTTAAATTAAAATTTTTTTTTTGAAATACAGATAATTCTTAATTTATATATATATATATATATATATATATATATATATATATAATATATATATATATATATATATATATATATATATTGCTGAACCAATTGAGATAGAAGATTAATATTAAAATTTGTATATTTAAAATTTTATGGTTGATTAGACTAAAAAGCTTAAACAATATATTTGTATTTATTTTAAAAAAAAGTTTATTGAACTTTTTGCAGCTCATTCTTACTATTATCAATTTCTTTATTCTCTCAATTAGATTATCTAAAATGGTTCAAACTTTGATACTATCAAGCTATGTGTCTACTGGACAATTGATCTCATTTTTGATCCAGATTTGCCTATGAATTTAGATGAATGTCTAATTTTTTCATAATAGTATTTCTTTGATTTTTATCGTACCTGAGCAGAAACTTACAGATTTTTTGACGAAATGCCTGAATAGAACTAAGATTTTAGAGTAATTGAGGGGATGGGACTATGCCCATAAAGGACATTTGTGTAGTGGGAACCAACCTTTATAATAGGAGATTCCTTAAAAAATATTCAATATGGTAAAAATAAGCTGTCAGGTTGGCCAAATAGCACTTTCTACAGTTTTATAGATGAGTTTTACCTCCAATTCCATCCCTATAATGAGTAGTGCTTTGTGTAGTGGTTGAGATTGAATTTATAACTCTTAATGGAATTCAAGGCGGTAATTTTTACGATATGTGACCTTACACACATCCCTAGAGCAGACCGCCTATATGAGAGTATCCGTATATGACTGCGGCTATGAGATGTTGGGCTATCCATAGAAATTCTTATGAAAAATCAAAATGCTATGCATGACCATAAATGCACAGATTCGCGGCGGAAAATTCTATATTGCGTGTGTGGTAACGGAAGTCAGGATCAAAGGAACGTAGTTCAATACCTGATTCACTTCGATTCCTTCTGATGAAAATTGCTTAAACTAAATAGGGTTAAATCTTTTAAAGACATTTCGCCTATTATATAGTATAAACACCTAGTATTTTTTAATGTTAATTTTGATATTAATTTTTGTTTTTAAATTTTTGAATTTTGTGGAGGTTGTTGGAGTAAAATTCAAAATCTTCATTTATTATTATTTTATTACATGTTATTTATTTATTTATTTTTATTTATTATTTATTTTTTTTTTTTTGGCACCAAAGAAAATCTAATGGAATATTTTTTTCGTTCCACTTTTTTCGCCTAAAGGAAGAGACGTTCCGTTTCTTTCGCCTTCTTTCACCTAGAGGGAAGAGACGTTCCGTTTCTTTCGCTAAAGGGAAGGGGAAGAAAAGGTGGGTCGAATGTTCGACTCCCAATATTTCACTCTACTATTTTTTTTTTTACCGCATGAAAAAAAAGAGTGATTTATTCGAATAAAAGAAAATATTTTTTTTTTATTTTTTTTATTTATACTGGATGTTGAAAAAATCTCTGTCAATCTTCTACACGATCGTACTCGCAGGAGGAGAAATTTTGGTCATACTTTGGAGTGGTATTATCGGTTGATTCCGCACATAAGGACGGAAATATATCTTAGGACAATGCTTCGCACGCTTTCCGATCTATTAAATATTTTGAATTATTTACGTTTATCTGTAAGTCAAATTTTATCTTTTCACTAAATTAGCTAGATATTAATCATAATCAAATTCAGCATAAATTTTTTCTAACACATCTTTGAAATTAGACAAATTAAAATGCAAATTCAAAAAATATATATATCATAAATAGACTAAGAATAAGAAGAAAAAATAGGCACGCATTACATATATACTTCCAAGGCCCAGTTATTTATTTTTGTTGCAAAAAAAATTTCAACACTAGCCTGCTACGTTCGTATATACAAGCAAAATACAGAATTAATTACGATGAAATTTTGAAAGCCCCAAATATAATAATAATCTTAATTAGCTGGCAACCACATTAATCAGTTGTTTATATATACATCTATATCTACAGAGAGCTCGAGAGAGAGAATAGAATCATATGTAGTTTTGGATCATCCCAATTGGTACTATCAAAATTTTAGTCTTTAGATGAAAGTATGTGCGATTGGAATTATAATAGTTTTTCAACATTTTTACTATTCAACCAACTACCAACTAAACCCTAGAAAATCACTATCATTCTAACCGCACATTTCTTAATCCAAATACTAAAAACTTGATAGCATCCATGACTTGATGCTATCGATAATATTTCAACCTAATTCTCTCTCTCTCTCTCTCTCCTCTCTCTCTCTCTCTCTCTATATATATATATATATATATATAGATGAGCGTGTTATGCCCTTGACTAAGGGCAAGGGCAAATGCCCAAAGAAAACAAACCTTCAATTCGCCCTTGATTGAGTAATGACTGCTCATGAGTGTGACCCATAAATTAAGTAGCTACAGTGTCATAATGCCAAACGCCAAAAGCTACAACAATTTTATATATATATATATATATATATATATATATGTGAGTTCGGCTACTATACTATTAATAGTATTAAGTTATTGGTGTTATCAAGTTTTCTATCTTTAGATCAATCCATTTGATCATTTTCACCTGTTAGTTTATTTCTCTGTATTGACGCACTATACAGGATGTTCCATTTGGCAGCGACTAACTCTTGGTTGACGTCTCTGGGTGTTGGCGACGTTCGGATCTACACTCTACAGTTCGCGGACGACATTCTCCTATTCTTCGATGGGAGCTTGAGAGTGGCAGGCGTCATCAAGGTTGTACTCGAGGCCTTCTCGGCTGCATCAGGTCTTAAAATAAACTTCTCCAAGAGCTTCATTATTCCGATCAATATGGAGAGATCTCAGGCTGATTGTGTAGCTAGTGTCTTCGGTTGTGCAACTAACGGATTCCCGTTCACATACCTGGGCCTCTCCCTCTCCCCGACGGCGTTGCACAAAACCGATTACTTGCCACTCATCGAGAAGCTTGACAAGCGTATGGCGGGTTGGAAGGGTCGGCTGCTGTTTAGAGCCGGTCGATTGGTGCTTCTAAACTCAGTCCTTACTAGCATTCCATCCTTCTTTTGCTCGGCGTTCCGGATTCCAGTCTGGGTGGTTAACAAAGTGATCGACAGGATACGCAGGGGTTTCTTCTGGAAGGGCAAAGCACAGTCTAGCGATTTTCACTGTCTCGTAAAATAGGATAATGTCTGCCGCCCTTTTTGTCATGGCGGCCTAGGCATTAGAAATCTCAGAACTGCGAATTCGGCTCTCCTAATGAAGAGCTATTGGAAGTTCTTTAAAGGAACTTCTCTCCCCTGGGCGCGTATCGTTCAATTTAAGCACTATAGACGAAGATCAGCTTTTGCGCTAGGAGCCCCTCCACTGAAGTGCTCACCTTTATGGAAGGGTGTTCTAAGCACCTCCAACCCTTTCCTTATCTCCATCAGTGGCACGTTCGGTGATGGAGCGACGGTGTCATTTTGGCATGCGAGGTGGAACGGGGAAGTGCTTTTGCGCAACCGCTTCCCTAGTCTGTTTGCTGCTGCCTCTCTTAAGCACCTGTCGGTTTCCAATTGGCTGAATCGTTTCGCCACCTCTCGCTTCTTAGGCTTCGGGAATCAGTTGGATCCCGGGGGCCAAGCTGAACTGGCCCAGCTAAGCAGGGTGGTGACGAACACATCCCTGTCAAACACCGCGGATGGCATCGTCTGGAGATGGAACAAAAAGGGGCACTTCACCACGAGGAGTGCTTATAATTTTCTGGTATACGATGGCGTGGATGACCGGAGGATTCCGCACTTATGGTCCATCAAGATCCCGCTCCGCAGAAAAATCTTCTTATGGCTGGCCGGCAGAAACAGAGTCCTCACCGCGGATCTTTTGGTCAAACGGTAATGGAGCGGACCGCCGATCTGTCATCTTTGTTGCCGGGATGAAGAAAATTTGGAACATCTCCTTTTCCGATGTGTTTATACTGGCGTAGTATGGAATCGGTTACTCCATGGCTACCGTCGCACCTACAGGACATTGCTTGCCGATTCTGGGAACTTGGCGTGCAGATGGTGTCGGGCGAGAAGACCTCTGGAGGGGCAGGCTCGAACTTTACTCGATCTTTGCATTGCAACCGCCTGTTGGGAACTCTGGTTGGAGCGGAACCACATGATTTTCGATGATCGCCCCACAAGTGCTATGGACTGCTGTAAGAGAATAGTCTTTACTATTAATACGTGGAGTAGTGTTCTGGGAGAGCAGTATGCGGCACGACGACATAGTGGAGCTGGTATTACAGAAGGTGATTGAACTTTGTACCGAACTCAAAGACATTCCTAAGCATGGAATCTTCTTCCCCTTTTCTGGTGCTCCCTGCTTCGGGCAACACTTGAGTGTTACTTGGATGGGTTTAGTCGGAGTTGCAGTGGTAGAGCGGATCGTGCATGCAGCGACTCCCAGCACCTTCAGCGATCCAAAGCTCGGGGAGGGGTTGGGTCCGCAGTTCGCGCGGAGGATAAGGATGCTGGCGCGGGCTGTTGGGTCCTATGCGCTGTAGCCTTAAGGTGTCGCGCAGGACAGCTAAGCGGGTTTTCATCGTGTACCGTTTACTTTTTCCCTAGTCTAAGGAGCTGGCCTAGGGAGGATCAGATCGATTGATGAGATGGATAGCTGGGTTCTTCCTTTTGCGCCGGAGTTCGACTTCGATTCAGGAGGGATATGTTGGTTACAAGTTGGTTACGCTGGTAGTCCTTTTTGCGTTGGGTTAAGACCATATTGCTGTCGTTGTTTTATTCTCTTGTCGCTTTGTGTATGCTGTTGTAGTTGTTTGTGGCAGTGGCAACATCTGTTAGTGTTGAGGTTGTTGCCATCACTTAGCATTGTTGTTTTTACTTTGTTAGGATTCAGACACTGTACTGTGAGTGCAAGGGTCGAGCTGCCTGTATTGTGTGATTCCATTCGGCTAATATCAAATATGGTAGATCCCTGTTTAATCAAAAAAACTTAATCATATATTTTTTAATTCAAATATTAAAAACTTAATAGCATCAATAACTTAGTACTATTAATAATATTTCAGCCTAACTATATATATATATACATATATATATATATATATATATATATATATATATATATATATATATTGCCGGAAACTAATTTTTCACCGGAGAACTAGCTAATTAACACTCTGACGATTAATTGATGGCAATGGGATCAATGAGGGAATCCAGCATCCCAACCGTGCGCACGCACAAACACACAGCCATCACTCAACAGGAGTGGTGGGTCTCCAGGTCTCCAATCCACGATCATCTCCTCAATCTGCTGTTGATTATATATATATATATATATATATATATATATATATATATATATATATATAAAATAGTTAATATAGATAGTGCAAATATAATAAATTTGTTGGGAGTGGCAAAGAGATCGATTCAAACAAATCTTGAAAAGCAGTGGAGGAATGGATCGATGGATCAGCTGGGAGCATATTGAGGGATTAAAAAAAAAAAAACCTTCTGGTGGAGGGATCGGATCCAGGCGAGCACAACTGTACGTTCATGCACGGGGACTGGTTACTATTTCCAGACCAGGAAGAGGCCAGGAATATTATTATTGTTTATTACATTAATTAATCCTTGGTCGGTCGGACCTTGGACCGAGTGACTGTGGGGCCCATCTCTTTGGCCCAGAAGAAACATAGCGATCCCGCGCACTTGGGCCTCCTCCTATTTCAAAGCCAGCCTGGTAAAGCAGCTTCCACTAAAAAACAAACATTACAAACAAACTATATACATATACATATTCTAATCCCTGCTGCTGCTCTGCTCCCGCAACCTTTTAATTAATTTCCTCTAGAATTAAGCCTGCCTTGCTTAGTAATAATAATGATGATTATTGTATGTATTATAAAAAGGTCCTAAGTCCTAACAGATCGGACCTCGGAAAACCCGCCTAATCTAGGGACCATGCTCTCTGCAGCTCGATGACCACAAATTTTCCGGTAACTGCTAATAAGGCTATTACATCAAAAAGTTCAGGATTCCTCTAGCTACCGCTTCCGAATGTTTTCTATTACATCAAATTCTATAATACATCCAAGTTGAACTCTGAACTCACATAAGGTGATTGTATTTGTATTAATGTCATGTCATTGCTGATCAGTAGGGATTTTTTCAGTCCTCGTGCTGCAAACGATTTTACTTTCAATTTTAAAACGTCGATACCAAAACACCTATAATCTTAACAAATTGGCTATCACAGTTGTACGGGTCTATTCCTATATATATCTGGGATACTGAGGTTTGTTTGTCATGTCCACCTCCGATCATCAAATCCAATAAACGTTAATAGCAACTCCTATTTTTGTAATATTATCACTATCCTTTACTTCAATACTTAAAAAAACTTTTTTTTTTAACTGTACTGTTTTTATTTGCTATTCATTATATGTCCTTGTTTATTAAGATTAAGTAGGATTGGATTCAACATTAAATTAATGCGGACAGAGTCATCTTTCAACCCAAAACAAAACCCCCCTCCAAAAAAAAAACCAAGGCTTTACACCTCAGCCACTATTATCAACACCATCGCCCTCATTTTCTTAATTTACTATATTAGTCCTTTTGGGTCAGCTGGACAAAATATTCCCGCTATATCTAGTACAAGATCCCCCATTAGCAAAGAAACATTAGTTTGTGAATGGAATTTAAGTAAAGAGACATAGTTCTAGTACTATGATCGTTTGACAGGGTCTCGATTGCTGATCAACATATCGGATCAGCTAGTCCATTCTATTAGCATAAGTATAAGATGGCCCCTCGGGGTTTACCTTTGGATGTGAGGACTGCGACAGAATCAATGCTAACACCGACTGCAAAGAATACTTATCTTTTGATGGCTGAAAACCCCAGCCGCAGAAACCACAGGGTCCGCGTAGGTAGTAGCATGAATTCCTTGGTGGAACGACTGGTGTTCGCTTCCTCCGTGACACTTTTGTTAAGCGGTTTGTTTACAATACTGTTGAGGACTAAACATTGGAATTTCAAAATTCAAAAAGCACGTGATGCCGCATACATCGAATGAAGAAAAGTAAGAGGCTATGTCAATGTTGTCGATTCGAGACACTAATAGATTGTGAAAAGGAAGTATGATTGGATTGGCATAATTTGACTGAGCTGTATGCAAATTGCAGATCAATGTAGTCCTGATCGAGTGGCCCCCTCCCCTATGGTCGGTGCTGATTTTCGGGTCAGCTAACTTCAATTACGGCGAATGCCTTAACGCAGTTGCCTCTATAGAAGAACGAACTTAATTACCATGTTAATAAAACAACTAAACAAATAGCTCTTCTAAAAATTGGTTGTGCGCCCGGATAGTTCTAGTACCAATGCTGAGTGACAGTAAAACTTGAGATATTCTTTTTCTCTTCTGATTACACCAATTTGGAGACATTTGTGTGCATAATGCAGTAACAACACACACAAAAGAGGAACCTCCTTGCACATCTCTTTTCATTGTTTAATATTGACACTACTAACTACTTGGAGATTCAAAATAAGTGATATCTAATAGCCATTAAAAATATGTTTTACTAGCACTGATCTCCTAGATTTTCTTTTTTTATTTTTTGGCTTTGATTCCTTTCTCTTTCTCAAAGTGCACACCAGAACGGGACGGTTAATTTGGATGGGAACGACATGAGAGAAAATGGAGCATTGATTTTCTCTGCAGGATGTGACTGAAAGGAGAAATAAAAGACCAACTGAACAGTGCTGGTCTGGCTCACCCATGACCATAACCCTGAGCTGATCGCCGCATCTCAGACGCGCGGGTAGCCTCACACGCCTCCAAACCCCCACACCACCCCACTTGCGTATAACACACATGGCCAAATAATAACCAAATAAAAGCAAACTCAAATTCAGGATCTTCGCTTGATAGTTGATTTTGGAATTCGAAATATATTTATTTTATATTTTTAACTAATTTTTTTTTTTTTTTAAATAAATGAAATTAATAACATATAATTTTTCTCTCAAAAAGAAAATTCAAGCGTCCCCCCCCCCCCCCCCCCCCCCCCCCCCCCCCCCCCCCCCAAAAAAAGAGGAAAAAATACTTAATTATATTCTATTATACTATACTTTAATATTATTTTTATTTTCTATTGTATATTATTTTTTAAAAAAATATTATTGTATTATTATAATTTTATCATTCTCTACTTTATTTATTAGATTTAATTTTATTTTTCAGCCTCAAACTATTTTGTTCTCACCAATTGCCACATTGCAGTTGACAAATCTATTATTTTAAATAAAATTTAAGACCTTTATTAAGAGACACCGATTTAATAGTAAAAAATAATATAAAATAAAATTTTATGATAGACTAATTGAAAGGTTATATTAAATTATTTTTAAATTTTTTATATATTTTATTATTTTTATTTTAAAATGAGCTAAATATATGCTCTACCAATCTTAATCAATATTTTTTTAACAACTTCATATAAAATTATAAGTTTATAAATTATAATGTAGGAATTGAAAAAAATAATAGTTGATTGATGTTTCTGAACAAAAAATAATAATATAATGTAGAAACTAGAAAGTGGCAAAAATCTTTATTTGAGTACAGTAGTATAGTTTAATTAAGCCAAAGGTAAAAAAATATGATCACAAATTTGTTTATATAATTTTTTTACCGATACTTATAATCCATAGAAAAATATTAGCTATACACTCTTTAAAAAAATAAAAAAAATTATATCTTTAAATCCAAAAGTTTAAAATTTTAAAATAAATATTTAGTTAAAAAACATGAGTAAATCTTAGTGGTGCACAGATTAAGGTGTACTCTAGATGTATCATATATTAGATAGTAAAGCCAATCAGAAAAGATATAGTAATTTTATATTTGAAAAATACTAAAAAAAATTGCATATGTTCTGTTTGGATATTCCGACATCTTCTTCAGCATATTTTTTTTTATCTTATTTCAACAACATATGGTCTTTAGTATACGTCAAGTATGATCAAATATTTGAAACGAATAATTTTTTTAAAAAATAAAAAACAACTTTTATATATATATATATATATGCACCAAATAACTCAACATTGGATTTGGATATTAATTTAAACAGAAGCATAAAATAAAAAATAAATGATTAATAAATATTATTTCTAATATAAAATAAAGGGATTGCAATAAGAAAGACTTTCTCTGGAGACGGCAAAGTAGTTCCGGCTGCATCCGGCTGGCCAGTGTGCGACCCACAGACGTCCCCATCCATCTTTTTAGGCTTTGCTTGGTTGAGATATAAAAAAAAATTTATTATACCAAAATAAATATAAATTTTGAAATAAGCTGGAACTAATATAAATTTATATTTGGTTGGGTATAAGGTTAGTACCAGATATAAGAAAAATAGTGTTTGAAAAGATTGAAAATAAGAGAAATAACGAGTTGACTTTTATGTTAAATGACGAAAATATCCTTACTTTTAATAAGGTATTAAAATTGATAATTAAAAATTGTATTATAATTTTTTAAATATAATAATTCTTATATATATTATTTAATAAATTAGATGCTATATAAAATTATATTTAATTTTTATTATTCTAATTTTTTTTAATATTATTCAAAAATTAAAATATTAGCATTCTACAAAGGTAAAATTTTAAAAATTCAAAAATAATATTAAAAAAATGAACAATACATACTAAATTTATAATTTTATTTAAAAAAAAATCTGTTGCTCAATACATTCTTAAATTAAATGGTTGCACAAAATCATTCAGTAAAACAACTATCAGACAATAACATGATCAAATAGCGACTTTTAATTAGCATAAAATATAAGTCCATATTTATACAATACTTAAATATACAATATTATAAAAAATAGCGCTTCATCCTCTGGAGGCTCTGGGACTAGTGCTTCGTTGAAATATCTATCATTTTCTTATTGCCGTCGAGTAAAATTGTGGATCACACAACATGCCATGACACTGCACTCTATAAGGAAACGGTGTAGCAATATTTAATATCTTGAATCGCTTCTTTAATATTCCAAAGGTCTTCTCTACCACATTTCTTAATTGGGCGTGCCGATCAAGTCCCGCGGAGAACGATGTATACGACCACGTGTGTTTCTATCAAATTGACTCAGATGGTAACGCTCGCCTCTGTACGGTGCCAGAAATCTATCGGTATTCGCGTATCCGGAATCGACCAGATAATATTTTTCTGTACATATAACAGAAGTGTATAAAATTTTTGAAAAATAAATTAAACCAATAATAATGAAGAAAAATAAATAAATATTTCTCTTTAAATGATACCTTCAGGAACTGTAAAATCTCCACTTTCACAGGCCCATCTGAGTACCTACATATCAGCGGCAGATCCTTCCCAACCGGTGCATACAAAAGAAAAATTATGATCAAAGAAAACAGCAGCCATCATATTTTGCGATGTAAATCCTTTGCGACACCGAAATCGTGATTGTTTGTGCCTTTCTACAATCACCGGAATATGCGTACCATCCACTGCCCCAATTGCATTCTACATATGTAAATATCACAAAATAGTACATTACAATTTGAGCATTGATAAAGTACAAATTAATTTTTGAAAAGTTACTGTCCCTTACCTTGAACGAATAGAAATTCAGATTTTCACTAATTCTTGGATGCACTCCACAATTACTTGGCGGCAAAGTTAAATATTCATCTTTTAATTGAATAATGTCTCGTAGTACATTGTTAAAATGACGACTAATTGTTTCCCCTGAATGTTGGAAAGTTCAGCGATCACTCTATTTGCTACACCGTGTCCTATACAAAATAGGAAAATTGCCAACTGTTCGTCAGCAGTCATATTCCGTGTGCTACTTAAAAGGCCCTTTCCGACAAGTTCATCGCGGAGAGTAATGAATGCAGTTGTCGTCATTCTAAAATGATTGTACCCCCGATCTGGATGACCATTCAGGATATCACAAATAAACTGATGCCCAGTAAATGGACGGGTACGACATGGTTGTCTGCTTATTGTACTTCTTGCATTTATGTATCCTTCGTCAATTACAATGATTATGACTTGCACCCAATAGTCATCATTACCATCTACTATTGTGAACAAATTTGCACGAAAAGTCGAAGAAAATACACTTCGATAAATTGAATCATCCATTAAAGCTGCAACGGAAATGAAGCCATTTAGCCAAGTTTGATAGTAAGCAGACAAAATATAATATTTATTTATATGTAGCTCAAACATTCATCTGGCCAGTTACTGCAATAAATTACAGAAGAAAGGACTACACTGAAATATATAAATATCCACATTATTTGACTCCACTACATAATTGTCTGCAAATTAAATAGTTGCATTTATGTATCCTTCGACAATGAGCATGATTATGACTTGCAGCCAATAGTCATCATCATCATCTAATATAGTCAACAACTTTGCAACAATAGTCGAAGAAAATACAGTTTGATAAATTGAAGTATCCATTAAATCTACAACGAAATTGTAGCAATTTAGCATAGTAACTAGACATGATATAACTTGTATCGCTATGTACGGCAAACATTCAAGTAATGTCTAGTTTAAACTAATCAAAGTGTGATACTAAATATTACATAGTCAGATTTTTAGCTAGTCAAAGTGCGAGACTAAATATTACAAAGTCAGTTTCTAGCTACTCAAAGTTGGGAGACTACATATTACAAAATTTTTAACCTAATGAAATTACACATAGACTAATCTTACCGGTTACTAAACCAACATACGAAAGAAATGACTACACTGAACTATAGAAATGTCCACATTGGATTACTCCACTACATGCCTAGAAAAAATTGCCTAAACATAAGATTTTCTTTAGCTATCTGCCGTTCAACCCACTTTAATACAAGATCGTCATTCATTATCATAAAAAGTTGTCGATTTTTGTCATCTTTTAGAGCGTCACCGGCAGCCAAAACCTGTTCACTTGTGAGCCCTGGTAGAGAATAGATTCGGGTTATAAAATCCTCGATGCTCGAAACAGATTGTCGAGCTTCAAAATTCTTATTATACATATATCGTACTAGATCTAACTTATCTTTTCCAAGCTGTTCCATCTCTGCCACGGCTTCAGTGATGCCTTCAGTTTTCTTTCTTCGTCCACCGGTTGACGAACGAGGAGTTCGTTGGGTATTGTCAGGTAGTGGGGAATGAGGCCTTTTCCCTGTCGAGCTGTGCCCAGACCCACTTGTATTTTTGTTTGTAGGGTGAGGGCTAGGTGACCTTGATGTGTGTGTACCTCTCATAAAATCAGTCATAGGTGGCCCAGATGACCCTGCTTCAAATGGACTCGGTAAGAGATATAATCCTAACAATCTTGGTGCTATTATAGTATCGTCCTCACCAGGGAATGATGAGGAGGAGCTAACTATGGCTGTGGCCGGCGGCATCACAAAAGAAAAACCATATCTTCCGGTTGCGGTAGTCTTCTCCATAAGGAACTCAAGATCCTTATACGGAGGAAATGGCTTATCCTTACATTTGCCATAAACGGGATTTTCCTGGACATAGGTTAATTACATTAGAAAAGTAATAAGGAATCTATTCGGTAATAATTTGTTGAAAGCGAAATGAATTTATGTTACCGCGATCACGACCTCCGAGTCAGCACTATCGCCAGCCGTGAGAATGTTGAGGACATAATCCCATCCCCACCCGCTCTTGTTTACCAAGCAGTGGTACAACGTAAATATACGCTTCAGAACTTTCAGGCATTCTTTACTTGATCCTTGGTTAGGTTTAAGTTATTTCTACTATTTATTTTGCTAATAATCCTAACCCAGGCAAGATTAGTGAAAGATCCATTAACGTTGTTACCTAAGGTATGTTCCTCAGTCAGCAACGATAACAGACATGCATCCATTGTTTCGGTCCAATTCGGTGTACGCGTCCACGCTTGGGCGCGAGATCTGCTTCTACCTTCTTTTGCAACTATATTGCCTTGGGGGTTCTCCAAGTCCGCTCGACTGGTTTGAGCGGCATTAAATACTTTCTTAAAAGGACGCATCTATAAGTAATGTACATACTTCTTTATATCTTTTTCATGTGAGACTAAAAATTCTGATTTGCTAAATAAATATAAAAGGTCATAGCATAATTGGCATAAATAACATCAACACATAATTGCCAATAACATAATTGGAATTGCATAACATAATTGGCATAAAAATATGGAATTGCATAGCATAATTGGCATTCAAATATGGAATTGCATAACATAGTTGGCATAAAAAAATCTCGGTAGCGGCATACGAAATATGTGATTCTTACAAATTGTTCTTGTTTGCACATAATTGGAATAGTGCATTGTTATGTACACGGGCTCAAGTGGTTTCCAACAAGCATGGGGTTGCAGCTGATTGTAAATCCATGCCATCCAGCAAATGCCTATGGCAACCGTCATCATCGCCTAAATTTTACTTGAATCAGCCACTTTACCGTTCAAACATTCATATCTCGCAGCCGACAAATATAGTGTATGTTATGACATAGCAAAGTCATTTATCATGAGAGGCAAGCGGCAACACAGATTTAAGCATGGCATATATGATATAGAGGTGAACCCAAACTCATGTAAACAACAATCGTGGCAAAAAGAGACAACCAGATACAACAGTAAAGTGGAGGGTACCACCTTCAAGGCCAGAAACAGGAGGGACTGTCACGCCCCGAGTCCGCCAATTTGTACGGTTCGGGCACGCCAACAGACCCGCCAATCAGGTAAAACCTTTTTCTACCTGAAAGGAACGGTAACATCCATAATAACACAACAAGTGTATGCGGAAGCTCAATATCAGAGTACTAAAAATCACTACAAATTTAAATTTTTGCAACAACTAAAGCGGAAATGAAAGCATACAGAGTGAACCATAACTTAAATTTATTACACTTTACATCTCTGAACTTGCAAATAAATTTATTACATTCCTTTACATAAATTCCTCACCATACAATGTTCACTCAAGAAATATATAAAAGGGATACCTCTGCTAGACCCTCTAGGTCTCTATGCTGCTGGGCCCTTGCCCCTGTCGTATGCCTCACCGTCTGCATCTGAACCGTCTCGTCCGCTGTATCCACACCCGAACCTGTGGGGGGGGTCACCCAAGGGGTGTGAGAACTCCGACAGAGTTCCCAGTGGGTTCAACCACCGAGAAAAAGTGTCCTACACCACTTGGTCCAATGGAAGCAATAATAATAGAGTGCTAGGAAACTAAAATCCTCAACATCAAAATGCTGCTATGCAATATAATATATCACTGCACTATACTATCTGTGTCTAATCATCAACCATCACTACTCTGTCTAGCCACACTAGGCTGCTAAGCACCAACTCGGCCACTATGCCGCTGTATACAGAGTCAAACTATCCCGGCCACCTTGGCCACTCTAATTTCTCTTTATTCTTTAAATTCTGGTGCTTTAGTTCAAGTTAACCCTCAGAAATTCTTATCCAACGGGCCCCAGCCCGGTAGTCCTGCTACCATAAGATAAGATTTCTAAGGTTGCCGATAGCACCCGCAAGTGCTACCCCGCCCAACGGGGAACTTGTCCTACGGGTCACTGCCCGGGAGAGGGACACTGCCCTTGGCTCCGACAAGGCTACTTTTTACCCCCGAAGGTACGCTCGTTTTATCTTTATGTTTTCTTTCTTTTCTTTTCTTTTTCTTTCTCTTTTTACTTTAGTTCTTAGCCTCTTTGCCTTTGAACACTTGCTTTCTTTCTTATTCGAGCTTATAGCTCCCTCTTTGCCACTAGCAAATCTCTTTCTCTTTCCCTTGAGCATTTAGCTCTTTGCTTTCACTTTAAGCCTTTCGAAAGTAGCTCGTCCGACGGGTCACTGCCCAGGGAGTCCTGCTCCACTTGACGAGTCTCAAATTCGAAGGCGCCATTTACATTCTCTTTATGCTTTTTAGCCACTTTTAGCTTGCTTTTAACTTTGCCTTTTTACAACAATTTATCTCTTATCCTAGGTCTTGCCATCAGGATAATTAGAGTCTCCTGGACTCTTAAACATTTCACCTTTATTTCTTTAACTCAAATTGAAGTTAAAGTTATTATCCATTTGCCCATACACCCTATGACCCACTCTAGGGTTATATTATTTAGCTCTTTGACTTTGTGATTACACAAACTTTTCCTTAGAGTTTGACTCTAAGTTGATCACTTTGCTATCAGTTTAATTCTTTAACTTTGTGGCCACATACTCTTTTCTTTGCCGAACTTGGAGTTACATTATCTCTATTTACCTGTTGCACTTTGCATTTAGAGTTATCTTGACTCTAATCCATTTTCTGTGAGTATAAACTCCACTAATTCACCTTAGGTTCTCTTACCTAAGTTTCGTATCATGTTTAACCTAGAGTTCCTTGACTCTATGTTAACTAGTCTATTCTCGACCCACTAACTTACCTTAGGTTTCCTTTACCTAAGTCTTATATCATGCTCATCCTAGAGTCCTTGACTCTATGTTGATCACTCTATCCAATGTCCTTAGGTTATCTCCTAAGATAATGCCACTCATTAAATCCTAGGATACACTCCTAAGTTTGATGCCACTCATTAACCCTGAGTCTAGGTTTTCTCCTAATCTTACTACCAGCATGTCCTTTTCCTTATGCTTTCACATGATTCCTAGGGCTATACCCTAACATGCTCACCAATAACAAATAATTGATTCCCCTTTTTTTACGCATGCAATTATTTCCATTTCAGTCATCAATAAAGTTTAACATCTACGCAGGCAATCATTATCCATATTTAGCAATTCAGAAGAATTCACTTTTCTATCTGCATCCTTCTACACATGCAAGTTTATCTCTTATTCTAATAATTAGAAAAGTTTACTTCTCTTCTATATCCATCTACACATGCAAAATTCAATCATAATTACCCAACGCCTCTAACAGGCTACTATCATGCTTCAAGATCAAAAGCAGAGGAAAAAGTGGAGAAGTCACCCATTTTCGGTAGAATCCCCCACCTCGGTGTATTCTTTTGGTCCTTGAAGGAGACAATTTCAACTCCTTGGATCCGTGAGACTTCCCTACATTGTAAGGAAAGAAAAAGATAAAGCAATTGCTTTACATGATTCACTAAAATTCATAAGGCGGTAAAACTAACCCCTTTTTGACAACTTCAAGGGAAAAATCCCTATTTGGTCATTTTTCCCCACCAAAAGGCTAATTTTTGATTGGTTCGTAAAAATGAGAGGAGAATAATCCTCCCATGGCATGTTGCCAAAAAGAAACTTGCTCAACTCGATTCGGGGTCAAAATGCTCTCAAAAATTTGAGAAAAGCTCAATTTTTGAGATAAGAGTAATATTTGGTCATTTTCCCCCACCAAAGGCTAATTTTTGATCGGTTCATAAAAATGAGAGGAGAATAGTCATCCCATGGCATATTGCCAAAAAGAAACTTGCTCAACTCGATCCGGGGTCAAAATGCCCTAAAAATCCCGAGAAAAGCTCAATTTGAGCAATTTCTCCCAATTCACCGATTTTGCATTTGGCACATCGAGAAATTGCAAATTTTTTTTTTTGCATTGGAGAAAAGAGAAGAGAGAAAATTTTTGATCTTTCTTCTTTTCTTCTTTTCTTTCCTTTCTTTTCTTTCTTTCTTTTCTTTCTTTTCCCTTTTCTTTTGTCGAAAGCAGCTTGCCTAGCTGCTGGCCCTGCCAGCAGCAGCAGCTAGTGCTGCGGCTGCAGGGGACACAGCCAGCAAGCAGCTTAGGCTGCTGCTGGGCAACCTACAGCAGGGCAGCCTGCTGCTGGCTGCAGCAGCCTGGCTGCTGCAGCAGCCAGCAGGCTGCGGCTACTGCTGGCAGCTGCTGCTGCCTAGTGCAGCAGCAGGGCCAGCAGCTGCCAACCATGGCAGCTGCTCAAGCAGCTGCCAGGGCAGCTTTGCCAACAACCTGCGCAAGCAGCTGCTGCTTGGCTGCAGCAGCAGCCAAGCAGCAGCATGCATGATTGCAGCTGGGCTGCTGCTGCTGCTCACAGCAGCAGCAGCAGCAGCACTTGTTGCTGCTGGCAGCAGCAAGGCTGCAGCCAACAGCCCCAACCCTCTCCATCTTTGTTTTTCATTTCTTCCTTGCATAATAGAAGAAAAAGAGAGAGAAATGTGCACCTTTTACCACAAAAAAACTGAGAGGGAGGGAGGAAGAGAGGTGCTCTTCCCTGCTTCTTCTTCTTCCTCTACTTCTCTTCTTCTTCTTCCCCTTCTTCTTCTTCTTCTCCTCCCTCTTCTTTCGTTTCATGCTCAAACAGAGAGAGGGTGAGCGTTCAAGTGGGAGAGAGAGAGAGAGAGTGTTTAAATGCCCTGCAGGTGGGTAGTTGGAGAGGAATTGTGAAATTACACTTTTGCCCTCAACTAAACCATTTTTCCCCAAAATGCCCTCCAATCCTGCAGTTTTGCCTCTGCAGAGAGCAATTTCGGGTAGCCCTCTTTCACCACGTTTTCCCGTCAACTGAGAAATCAAAATTGTAATTTTTCTTCGCCCCTTTAATCTACAAATTTTTCTTAAACTTTCCACGATTTTGTTTAAACTTTTGGACTATTCTAAGCCCTCGAAAGAGAGCTCCGAAAATGCTTCGCGATTGACTTGGGCTGTCAAAACTGCAGTTTCAGCATTCACGAAGCATTTTTCTTCGCTTCGTTCTCCGATTTTTCCTTAATAACTTACCTAGGTT
Organism: Tillandsia fasciculata; assembly: GCA_029168755.2. NCBI lineage: Eukaryota > Viridiplantae > Streptophyta > Magnoliopsida > Poales > Bromeliaceae > Tillandsia > Tillandsia fasciculata. The sequence goes on from CM054952.1 coordinate 61,446, forward strand.
TTTCGCCCCTTTTAATAAGAAAACTTTTGTGAGACACCCCACGATTTCTTTTAAAATTTTGGAGCGCACTAAGCCTCCGAAACAGGGCTCCGTAAACGCTTCGCGATTAACTTGCACTGTCAAAACTGCAGTTTTCAGAATTCACGAAGCATTTTTCTTCGCTTCGTTCTCTGATTTTTCCTTAATAACATACCTAGTTTTTTTCGCCTCTTTTAATAAGAAAACTTTTGTGAGACACCCCACGATTTCTTTTAAAATTTTGGGGCACTCTAAGCCTCCGAAACAGGGCTCCGAAAATGCTTCGTGATCACAAATTTCAGAAATTTCAGATTTTGGCTAAGTCCTCGGGTTCAAGTCACTTTTCGACCCGATGCCCTTCGCATCAGCCCGAAACGCACCGAACTCGACTGTAATCATATTTAAAACACGTTACAAGTCCTCTCGCCGAATTTTTCCATTTTGCGGACTCCGCGAACACAAGTCCCAATTTTGCAACTTGAGGCTTCGTTTCTCAACCACAACTCACTTTTCGACTCAACGGCCTTTGCGTTGATTCGAAACGCTTCAAACCCACTTGTAATCATATTTGAAATGTGTTACAAGTATTTTTGCTGGATTTCGCCCTTTTCGCGGAAATCGCCAAACAAGGACCTAAGATTCACAATTGAAGCTTCAAATTCTCAACTCCAACTCACTTTTCGACTCGATGACTTTTGCATCGATTTGAAATGCTTCCAACTCACTTGTAATTACATTTGAAATGTGTTACAAGTATTTTTGCTGAATTTCGCACTTTTATGGGTCACCAAAAGCCTCGCTGTATCAAAAATCGCTGGCGGACCCCGTTCTCGCAATCCGGGTGTCCGATCGACGCGGAATTTTTACTGTGGCCTTAAAACAATATTACGGAGCTCCCAGAATTTTCTCAGAATTTTCTGACTCTATGAATTTTCTGCTAAAAATCTGGGCCCCCTTTTTCAATTAAAATTCTAAATCCCGCATTTTTAATCCGATTTCGGCCCAATTCGCTTCCACATCATCCTCACTTCTCTAACTTTCATAAAAATAGTATTTCATACCATTTTTATTTAGATTTATTATATGTGCCGAAAATCCGGTACATTACAGGGACGATAGTGACGATGAAAACCGCAGGGGAGCAGATCGCAACCGGACGCAAGCACGAAGGCTGGCGTCAACAAACCCACAGATGGGTCAACCTCGGGCGACGACGAGGAAAAGGAGCAGATCGGGCAATCTCGGGCACGACGAGGAGGTACAGGAAGCAGATCGTAACCGAACGCAAGCACGAAGGCCGCCCTCAACAAACCCACAGATGGGTCAACCTCGGGCCAAGGTGAGTAAAAGGAGCAGATCGGGCAACCTCGGGCGACGACGAGGAGGTATGGGAGAGTTGATTGCAACTGGACGCAAGCACGACGGCCGACCTCAACAAACTGTTATGATCGGGCAACCTCGGGCCAAGAGATGTAAAAAGAAACAGATCGGGCAACCTCCGGCGACGACGAGGAGGTACCGGAGAGCAGATCGCAACCGAATGCAAGCACGAAGGCCGGCCTCACAAACCCACAGATCGGGCAACCTCGGGCCAAGAGATGTAAAAAGGAGCAGATCGGGCAACCTCGGGCGACGACGAGGAGGTACCGAGGAGCAGATTGCAACCGAACGCAAGCACGAAGGCCGGCCTCATCAAACTCACAGATCAAGCAACCTCGAGCCACGAGATGTAAAAAGGAGCAGATCGGGCAACCTCATGCGACGACGAGGAGGTACGGGAAAGCAGATCGCAACCGGACGCAGATCGGGCAACCTCTGGGCGACGACGAGCGGAGATGAAGGCGGTGAGATGGGGCTTGGGGGAAGGAAGAAGAAGCAAAGAGCGAGAGGAAAGAGAAAGAGGAGGCCCTCGGGAGTCGTGCAGGGGCAGTGGAATCGTGCAGCAGGGGCACAGTGAACAAAGGGGAGCTGGCCTTGTTCAGGGGGGGGGGGGAACAGAAATCCTCCCCTGTTACCGGGTTTGTCCCGGTTCAGGGGGGAGGGGGGGAACAGAAATCCTCCCCTGTTACCGGGTTGTCCCGGTTTTGACCGGGACAATCCGGTAACAGGGGAGGATTTCTGTTCCCCCCTCCCCCCTGAACAAGGCCAGCTCCCCTTTGTTCACTGTGGCCCCTGCACGATCCGGTAAGGGGGGGAATAGGTGTACCAGCCTATTTCCTCCCTTAACCCAATAGTGTTTGGGTACAAAGGGGGCTTATTCCCCCCTTGTACCAAAACCAAACAGGGTGTAAAAGGAATGGGGGGAGGAAAACGACATAAAACAGCTGGAGCATGAGATTAGGATTTAGGACGTACGTTGCCCCAGCCCCATCCTCACAAGTGTACGCCGCCCGACCCCCCGAGCCCCCTACCCCCTTCTCCTCTCTCCTCTCCCCCTCTCCTCTACCTCTCCCTCTCGCGCGGCTGTTCTTGAATCTTAATTAATCTGCTGCTGCGGCTGCTGCTGCTTCTCTCTCTTCGTTCTTTGTTCGTTGCCTTGCTTGCTATTGCAATTGCTGCTCAATGCCTACTTGTACCGATTGTTCCCTG
>CM054952.1:64152-200244 GCA_029168755.2 Tillandsia fasciculata
AGCCCGACGGTCTGCCCACTAAGTCTACTAGAGGCAACCAGTAACAAAAGAGATGCAGAATGGAAAAGCTGGAAAGTAAAACATCTATGCTACTATGCCTCTATCTAAATGCTCAAAGGGCGGAACAGAATGAATATGATGCCACGACCAACCTCTCTCTCAACTAAGATCACCCAATCAAAACCGACTGTCCCATAGGTCCAGTCAAGCCTGCCCTACCTACTGCCGTATATCCCAGAGGACCGGACTTATGTAGGACGTCCGTGACTGCCAAAACTGGCTCAGCCAGAGGGACGGCGTCCGTGACTGCCAAAACTGGCTCAGCCAGAGGGACGGTGTCGTGACTGCCAAAACTGGCTCAGCCAGAGGGACACATATCAAACCCAACTCCGGAGTGGTACTCGTGGGTAGCGACCCCACCGAGCAAAGTATCTGCACATCTCTGTCGATCTCAAGTATGGCTCCTGCAGGCTAAGATCCAATCACTGTCTCACTCACTGACTAAAATCCACAATGTCACTATGACCATGTCCAAAGATCACAGATCACTGTCACTACCACTATCACTATCACTATCACATCTCAATGATGAACAATCTACAGACTGCTCCAACACTACTCGGTCCCAGACACGAGTACAATGCATCATAGCTACTAAATCTCCCAACCCATAACTCAGGGGAAGACCACTATGTCCCAAGATGATAAAAGTAAACAATGTCAGAACGAAAGGGTACAACCACTGGGGAAAATCTAAGGTGATGAGCAAATCTGAACACATGTTCACATTGTCTGTGTCTAATTGTGCATGAATAAATAATTAACTGACCATAAAGCTAAGTTGAGTTTCCATGTTGTAAGAGTTCAAATACTGCAAGTGGTTCAATGAGGTCATCAGATTTAACATCTATTAACTGTGGGTACTAACATACAGTGTGCACAGATTAAACAGCTCATATACTATCATGCATGCACTTATAATCATAGAATTAGAGTGCAGTCCATAGGTATTGAGAGCAGGATCACCCACCTGACCGCGCTAACTGTCCAGGATGATACAGATAAAAAGCCCAGAACCTTCAGAAACTGATAAAACTCCGAGTCCACTAAGCAAGAGCACCAAGTGGTGCTTACAATGTCCTGGGTACAACCAAAAATCACAATTACAACCAAATTACACATAAAATCACATTCCAAAATCTGCATGGGCTGTTACTGTTCACACGCGAATTTTACCTGAAAATAAAATTCACAAAATTCCAATAAAAATATCACGACGATCCTTGCGAAGAGTAGATGTCGATAGGCTCTTGAATCGTCGAATTCCGATGTCCGGATGAGGAGATAAAAAATCCGCGAAGTTGGTGCTGTCCAGAATTCTCACACAAAAACAGCGGCTCAGAAATGCCTCGAAATCCGTGCCAAAAACCCAAAATCCAGGCAAAACACTCAGCACGAAAGTCGAAGATTTACCTCTCGTGAATCCAACGCCGCAAAAATCGCTGAAATCGGATGTCGGGGTAGCTCTGTAGGTCTCCCAGAAGAAACTGCGACGGTAGAGGGCCTCACACTGTATGACGTCGCTCCGCACTACGAGGTAGAAAACACAGTCGTCACGGCTTCCAGATTTTCTGAAACTTCACCAGGAGCTAGCTAAGAGGGAGAGGAAGATTTTTCATAAAGGGTGCAAATGCTGGTTCTCACGGGAAAAGGCGTGAAAAAACCAGCCCCAAGTGACCTATTTATAGGCCTCCAAGAAAAAGCCCACGAAATCAGGTCATGGGCTTTTCGGGCCCATTTTCCGGGCGCCCGAAAGATTCGGGCGCCTACAGTACTGGCCCGGCCCGGTACTGTTCACGCCCGAATCTCCGAGGTGCCGCCACGTGTCCCTCCGAACAGCGGACACGGTGCGGGGCCCCTCACAGCGCGCCACGTGGCCTCCCATCGGCACAGTAAGGCGGTGGCGCCCGCCAAAGCGGGCGCCACGTGGCCCCGCGTTGACCGCCGACCGGCGACGTGCGCGACGGTTCGCGCGACGTGGGTCGCACGTGGGCACGCTTCCCGAGGTACCAGCCCCGCGTTCCGTGCACCCCGCGTGCTGCACCCGCCAATGAGAGAGCGACACGTGTCCCATGCACCCGGTCCACGCCTTCACAACAATTCCATGGACCGCGCCGCGTGCACCGACCACTCACAAAATGCCACGTGGCCAACCCTCGGTCCACCGTGCACCCCGCCAAGGCCCGTGGACCGCGCCCGCTGCGCCGGCCAATCGCAGCGCGCCACGTGGCCCGCGCCCGGTGCATGCGCCCCCGCGGTGGACCGCGCGCCTGCGCCGCCGCCCGCCGCCGCGCTCCGCCGCACTCCGCCGCCGCCGGCGCTCCTCCGGCCGCCGGAACAGTACCCCGAGCCTCGATTTCCGTGTTTTCGCGTCCGGGCTCCGAAAAATTCAAGTAAATAGTCCATTTTGCTCGTTTTCGGCGCGCTGAATCCAAATCCGAGGTCCGTTCGGCCAAATTCCGCTTCTAAAATTTCCCAAAATTTCCCGGAAAAGTAAACTTGATCCAATTTCCGCTCCGGGTCACATCTTAGCTCCAAAAAGCGCGCAAACACCTCATACACCCAGAATGGACTCCCAGAGAAGAAACAAGCCCCAAATTCACCAAAAACTCAAATCTGGAGCCCGATACGCACACCCACACACCCAAAAGCCTCTAATCCAACAGTAAACCCTGTCGTGGGGATCCGGGTCCTCACATCCTCCCCACTAAAAGAAAGTTTCGTCCTCGAAACAAACACAGCTCAAAAGAGAGTCTCCAAGCCCAAAGGTAAGCTTCCAACACACAAACTCCACTCCCCTGTCGCTACAACCTCTCCACAAAACGCGTCCAACCGCGGAAACTCAAGAATTCTCAATCACCGAGGACTAAGAAGAACAACCAACACTACGCCTCCAAGCTATTTGAATTACGCTACAAAACTAACAGAAAAGGAAAGAGCCCCGCCAGTAGGAAGGTCATCAGCCTCCAACTCTCAGATTTAGAAAACGACTGAAATTAGCGAACAGCTCGAAAGTTCCGAGAGACTAGTGCCCTTGCCTTAACCAACAAGGACAGGTTCGGGCACTGTCCCTACTCTGGAGTAGTCTTTTGTATTCTTTATCCTGTTCGCGAATTTCAGCACCAGAGTGAGAAAATAAAGGAGAGAAGGGTTGATGCCATTCCTGCTGCGGAAACAAAACAGAAACTACGGTCTATCCGTGCCCCTAAAAGAAACACCACTCTAACCAAGACCCCTAGAGACAACCCTCTAGTCCTAGGCGTCACCTACGCTCGACAAGTCGCGCCTAACCCAAAGCCGCTGAAGCCACTGCTGCAGGGAAGATGCCAAAAACTCTACTGATGAATGAATGAGATGCACCGGTATCAAAAGAAGCTCGAGCACGGAGTACTAAGATCAGAATAATACCTGCAACGACCTGCTCAACCGCTGAAGTGTCCTCAACCTGAGCGGCATAAACACGACCGCTCGGTGCCGGGGGACGTCGCTCTGGCTGTCGGGAAGAAGATGAGGCAACATCTGGCCTGCCATAGGCCGCTGAAGGATCGGCTGGCTGGTAAGGGACATACGGTGCAGATGCTGATGAAGGAGCTGGGTGGCCGACTCTAGGGCACACACTCGCAAAGTGACCGGCCTGCCCGCAGCGAAAACAATGGCCCTGTCTCTGCGGGCACTGAGTCGGTAAATGTGGGCCTCCACAGATGACACACCGATCTGGGCGCTGCTGCTGAAAAGTCTGCTGTGAGAACTGCTGCTGTCGTGGGGGTCGACGCTGCTGCTGCTGTATCTGGCGAGACGCCCCCGATCTCTGATGTCCCTGGTACCCCTGGCCCTGCGAGTGAGAACGTGGAGGTCTCGGGGGTCCCTGCCTGCCAGACTGCCCCTCCTCCGGAGATGCCGGGCGCTTGGCCCCAGAAGTCGCTACAGGGGCCGGAGATACCTCATCCATCACGGCCTCTCCACTCTCCACATACAAAGCCTGCTCCATCGAGGCCTCCAAGGTCTGCAGTCGGCGGGAGCGGACAAACTGATAGATGTCTCGGCGAAGTCCTCTCTCAAACATATAAACACGATGGCTCTCATCTCTAGCCACATGAGGCACACAGGCCAAAAGCTGGTTAAATTCCGCTATGTATAGGTGCACAGGCCTATCTCCCTGGCGGAGATTCTTCAACCGCTCCTCCAGTCGCTGTCGGACGCTCTCAGGAAAGAACGCTCCCAACAACATGTTCCGAAACTCGGTCCAAGGAAGAGGCTGCGTCCCAGGTGGACCAGCTGGTCGCACACGCCGCCACCATGCCTCGGCGTTGCTCTCCAGATAATGGGTGGCCAGAATAACCCTATACCTCTCGTCCACAAACAGACTCTCAAAGTGGCGCTCCATGGTGGTAATCCAAGTCTCAGCCGCCCAAGGCTCAGCACTCATGCCCGAAAAGCGGGGCGGATCGAACGAACCGCCGCAGTCTCATCAGTAAATCAACAACCTCCCGCTGCTCTGACTCAGTCAACACTCCCGTCGTCCCAGCCGGTGGCCTACTCGAAACCGGCTCAGCAGGAACCGCTGGCGCCGGCTGCACCACAGGGGGTGCCACAACAGGGGAAGAAGGTACCGGCGAAGCCTCAGGGGGTACCACTGCCGGCTGTGCTCTCTGCTCCAATAAGAGCGTCAGCCGCGCCACTGCCTCCTCCTGGCGTCTAGCCGCCTCAGCCAACTGTGCCATCTGGGCACGGAGCTCCTGAATCTCAGCCTGTGGTCCTCGCCCCGAGTCCTCCTGCTCGGGCTCTGAGGACGAAGGCTGCGAACGCGTCACCATCGAACGTCGAGGAGGCATTCCCACCTGAGGGACAAAACACACACAATCAAAACCAAAAGCAACACTCGACCCAATCTAGCGGAAGTCCAAAAGGCATGTCCCCTTTCCGAAGCACTATGTTGTCTGCAGCCAACATAGTCACTACAAAAGGACGACATGTCTATCACTCGTCCCTATCCACTCGGGAGAGTTAGATACCCAATCAAGACTTCCGCCAAAAGTCTCGGCTCTCACGTGGGTCATCCTAGGGTTTAACCATAAGCCTAGGGTTCCTAAGTCCTCAAGACCTACACCCTAAGCTCTGATACCACTCTAATCTGTCACGCCCCGGGGTCAGAACTGTACCCCGGGCTCGCCAACAGATCCGCCGCCCCTACAGGAAGCCCCGTAGAGACGTAGCGTCAAACCTGCAAAAAAGGATTAACTATAGAAACAGATATCAGAGCAGTAAGCAAAAACTACTATGAACAGAAAATAGTACAGTCTCTCACAATATATACAACATTTTCTCACCAAAATACAACAGTCTCTCCAAAGAAACAAAAGAGTACAACTCGATACCTCACTACATAACTCTCAAACATGACACAACCAAAATATAGGGGTACCTCTATAACACACTGAAGCTGGAGGGGAAGGGATCTATCTCGCGACTCCCTTACCTCGATCTGGAAGAGCTGGATCAGCAACAGGCACCGCAGGAACTGGAGCTGACGTCCCTGGGGAAAAGACACCACGACGGGTGTGAGAACTACCTCCCACAGTAGTTCTCAGTGGGTGCCGCCAACAAGCCCGACGGTCTGCCCACTAAGTCTACTAGAGGCAACCAGTAACAAAAGAGATGCAGAATGGAAAAGCTGGAAAGTAAAACATCTACTGCTACTATGCCTCTATCTAAATGCTCAAAGGGCGGAACAGAATGAATATGATGCCACGACCAACTCTCTCTCAACTAAGATCACCCAATCAAAACCGACTGTCCCATAGGGTCCAGTCAAGCCTGCGCCTACCTACTGCCGTATATCCCAGAGGACCGGACTTATGTAGGACGTCCGTGACTGCCAAAACTGGCTCAGCCAGAGGGACGGCGTCCGTGACTGCCAAAACTGGCTCAGCCAGAGGGACGGTGTCCGTGACTGCCAAAACTGGCTCAGCCAGAGGGACACATATCAAACCCAACTCCGGAGTGGTACTCGTGGGTAGCGACCCCACCGAGCAAAGTATCTGCACATCTCTGTCGATCTCAAGTATGGCTCCTGCAGGCTAAGATCCAATCACTGTCTCACTCACTGACTAAAATCCACACTGTCACTATGACCATGTCCCAAAGATCCCAGATCCACTGTCACTACCACTATCACTATCACTATCACTATCTCAATGATGAACAATCTACAGACTGCTACCAACACTACTCGGTCCCCAGACACGAGTACAATGCATCATAGCTACTAAATCTCCCAACCCATAACTCAGGGGAAGACCACTATGTCCCAAGATGATAAAAGTAACAATGTCAGAACGACAAGGGTACAACCACTGGGGAAAATCTAAGGTGATGAGCAAATCTGAACACATGTTCACATTGTCTGTAGTCTAATTGTGCATGAATAAATAATTAACTGACCATAAAGCTAAGTTGAGTTTCCATGTTGTAAGAGTTCAAATACTGCAAGTGGTTCAATGAGGTCATCAGATTTAACATCTATTAACTGTGGGTACTAACATACAGTGTGCACAGATTAAACAGCTCATATACTATCATGCATGCACTTATAATCATAGAATTAGAGTGCAGTCCATAGGTATTGAGAGCAGGATCACCCACCTGACCGCGCTAACTGTCCAGGATGATACAGATAACAAGCCCAGAAACTGATAAAACTCCGAGTCCACTAAGCAAAGAGCACCATAGTGGTGCTTACAATGTCCTGGGTACAACCACAACTCACAATTACAACCAAATTACACATAAAATCACTATTCCAAAATCTGCATGGGCTGTTACTGTTCACACGCGAATTTTACCTGAAAATAAAATTCACAAAATTCCAATAAAAATATCACGACGATCCTTGCGAAGAGTAGATGTCGATAGGCTCTTGAATCGTCGAATTCCGATGTCCGGATGAGGAGATAAAAATCCGCGAAGTTGGTGCTGTCCAGAATTCTCACACAAAAACAGCGGCTCAGAAATGCCTCGAAATCCGTGCCAAAAACCCAAATCCAGGCAAAACACTCAGCACGAAAGTCGAAGATTTACCTCTCGTGAATCCAACGCCGCAAAAATCGCTGAAATCGGATGTCGGGGTAGCTCTGTAGGTCTCCCAGAAGAAACTGCGACGGTAGGGCCTCACACTGTAGAACGTCGCTCCGCACTACGAGGTAGAAAACACAGTCGTCACGGCTTCCAGATTTTCTGAAACTTCACCAGGAGCTAGCTAAGAGGGAGAGGAAGATTTTTCATAAAGGGTGCAAATGCTGGTTCTCACGGGAAAAGGGTGAAAAACCAGCCCCAAGTGACCTATTTATAGGCCTCCAAGAAAAAGCCCACGAAATCAGGTCAATGGGCTTTTCGGGCCCATTTTCCGGGCGCCCGAAAGATTCGGGCGCCTACAGTACTGGCCCGGCCCGGTACTGTTCACGCCCGAATCTCCGAGGTGCCGCCACGTGTCCCTCCGAACAGCGGACACCGTGCGGGGCCCCTCACAGCGCGCCACGTGGCCTCCCATCGGCACAGTAAGGCGGTGGCGCCCGCCAATGAGCGGGCGCCACGTGGCCCCGCGTTGACCGCCGACCGCGCGACGTGCGCGACGGTTCGCGCGACGTGGGTCGCACGTGGGCACGCTTCCCGAGGTACCAGCCCCGCGTTCCGTGCACCCCGCGTGCTGCACCCGCCAATGAGAGAGCGACACGTGTCCCATGCACCCGGTCCACGCCTTCACAACAATTCCATGGACCGCGCCGCGTGCACCGACCACTCACAAAATGCCACGTGGCCAACCCTCGGTCCACCGTGCACCCCGCCAAGGCCCGTGGACCGCGCCCGCTGCGCCGGCCAATCGCAGCGCGCCACGTGGCCCGCGCCCGGTGCATGCGCCCCGCGGTGGACCGCGCGCCTGCGCCGCCGCCCGCCGCCGCGCTCCGCCGCACTCCGCCGCCGCCGGCGCTCCTCCGGCCGCCGGAACAGTACCCCGAGCCTCGATTTCCGTGTTTTCGCGTCCGGGCTCCGAAAAATTCAAGTAAATAGTCCATTTTGCTCGTTTTCGCGCGCTGAATCCAAATCCGAGGTCCGTTCGGCCAAATTCCGCTTCTAAAATTTCCCAAAATTTCCCGGAAAAGTAAACTTGATCCAATTTCCGCTCCGGGTCACATTCTTAGCTCCAAAAAGCGCGCAAACACCTCATACACCCAGAATGGACTCCCAGAGAAGAAACAAGCCCCAAATTCACCAAAAACTCAAATCTGGAGCCCGATACGCACACCCACACACCCAAAAGCCTCTAATCCAACAGTAAACCCTGTCGTGGGGATCCGGGTCCTCACATCCTCCCCACTAAAAGAAAGTTTCGTCCTCGAAACAAACACAGCTCAAAAGAGAGTCTCCAAGCCCAAAGGTAAGCTTCCAACACACAAACTCCAACTCCCCTGTCGCTACAACCTCTCCACAAAACGCGTCCAACCGCGGAAACTCAAGAATTCTCAATCACCGAGGACTAAGAAGAACAACCAACACTACGCCTCCAAGCTATTTGAATTACGCTACAAAACTAACAGAAAAGGAAAGAGCCCCGCCAGTAGGAAGGTCATCAGCCTCCAACTCTCAGATTTAGAAAACGACTGAAATTAGCGAACAGCTCGAAAGTTCCGAGAGACTAGTGCCCTTGCCTTAACCAACAAGGACAGGTTCGGGCACTGTCCCTACTCTGGAGTAGTCTTTTGTATTCTTTATCCTGTTCGCGAATTTCAGCACCAGAGTGAGAAAATAAAGGAGAGAAGGGTTGATGCCATTCCTGCTGCGGAAACAAAACAGAAACTACGGTCTATCCGTGCCCCTAAAAGAAACACCACTCTAACCAAGACCCCTAGAGACAAACCCTCTAGTCCTAGGCGTCACCTACGCTCGACAAGTCGCGCCTAACCCAAAGCCGCTGAAGCCACTGCTGCAGGGAAGATGCCAAAAACTCTACTGATGAATGAATGAGATGCACCGGTATCAAAAGAAGCTCGAGCACGGAGTACTAAGATCAGAATAATACCTGCAACGACCTGCTCAACCGCTGAAGTGTCCTCAACCTGAGCGGCATAAACACGACCGCTCGGTGCCGGGGGACGTCGCTCTGGCTGTCGGGAAGAAGATGAGGCAACATCTGGCCTGCCATAGGCCGCTGAAGGATCGGCTGGCTGGTAAGGGACATACGGTGCAGATGCTGATGAAGGAGCTGGGTGGCCGACTCTAGGGCACACACTCGCAAAGTGACCGGCCTGCCCGCAGCGAAAACAATGGCCCTGTCTCTGCGGGCACTGAGTCGGTAAATGTGGGCCTCCACAGATGACACACCGATCTGGGCGCTGCTGCTGAAAAGTCTGCTGTGAGAACTGCTGCTGTCGTGGGGGTCGACGCTGCTGCTGCTGTATCTGGCGAGACGCCCCCGATCTCTGATGTCCCTGGTACCCCTGGCCCTGCGAGTGAGAACGTGGAGGTCTCGGGGGTCCCTGCCTGCCAGACTGCCCCTCCTCCGGAGATGCCGGGCGCTTGGCCCCAGAAGTCGCTACAGGGGCCGGAGATACCTCATCCATCACGGCCTCTCCACTCTCCACATACAAAGCCTGCTCCATCGAGGCCTCCAAGGTCTGCAGTCGGCGGGAGCGGACAAACTGATAGATGTCTCGGCGAAGTCCTCTCTCAAACATATAAACACGATGGCTCTCATCTCTAGCCACATGAGGCACACAGGCCAAAAGCTGGTTAAATTCCGCTATGTATAGGTGCACAGGCCTATCTCCCTGGCGGAGATTCTTCAACCGCTCCTCCAGTCGCTGTCGGACGCTCTCAGGAAAGAACGCTCCCAACAACATGTTCCGAAACTCGGTCCAAGGAAGAGGCTGCGTCCCAGGTGGACCAGCTGGTCGCACACGCCGCCACCATGCCTCGGCGTTGCTCTCCAGATAATGGGTGGCCAGAATAACCCTATACCTCTCGTCCACAAACAGACTCTCAAAGTGGCGCTCCATGGTGGTAATCCAAGTCTCAGCCGCCCAAGGCTCAGCACTCATGCCCGAAAAGCGGGGCGGGTCGAACCGCCGCAGTCTCATCAGTAAATCAACAACCTCCCGCTGCTCTGACTCAGTCAACACTCCCGTCGTCCCAGCCGGTGGCCTACTCGAAACCGGCTCAGCAGGAACCGCTGGCGCCGGCTGCACCACAGGGGGTGCCACAACAGGGGAAGAAGGTACCGGCGAAGCCTCAGGGGGTACCACTGCCGGCTGTGCTCTCTGCTCCAATAAGAGCGTCAGCCGCGCCACTGCCTCCTCCTGGCGTCTAGCCGCCTCAGCCAACTGTGCCATCTGGGCACGGAGCTCCTGAATCTCAGCCTGTGGTCCTCGCCCCGAGTCCTCCTGCTCGGGCTCTGAGGACGAAGGCTGCGAACGCGTCACCATCGAACGTCGAGGAGGCATTCCCACCTGAGGGACAAACACACACAATCAAAACCAAAAGCAACACTCGACCCAATCTAGCGGAAGTCCAAAAGGCATGTCCCCCTTTCCGAAGCACTATGTTGTCTGCAGCCAACATAGTCACTACAAAAGGACGACATGTCTATCACTCGTCCCTATCCACTCGGGAGAGTTAGATACCCAATCAAGACTTCCGCCAAAAGTCTCGGCTCTCACGTGGGTCATCCTAGGGTTTAACCATAAGCCTAGGGTTCCTAAGTCCTCAAGACCTACACCCTAAGCTCTGATACCACTCTAATCTGTCACGCCCCGGGGTCAGAACTGTACCCCGGGCTCGCCAACAGATCCGCCGCCCCTACAGGAAGCCCCGTAGAGACGTAGCGTCAAACCTGCAAAAAGGATTAACTATAGAAACAGATATCAGAGCAGTAAGCAAAAACTACTATGAACAGAAAATAGTACAGTCTCTCACAATATATACAACATTTTCTCACCAAAATACAACAGTCTCTCCAAAGAAACAAAAGAGTACAACTCGATACCTTACTACATAACTCTCAAACATGACACAACCAAAATATAGGGGTACCTCTATAACACACTGAAGCTGGAGGGGAAGGGATCTATCTCGCGACTCCCTTACCTCGATCTGGAAGAGCTGGATCAGCAACAGGCACCGCAGGAACTGGAGCTGACGTCCCTGGGGAAAAGACACCACGACGGGTGTGAGAACTACCTCCCACAGTAGTTCTCAGTGGGTGCCGCCAACAAGCCCGACGGTCTGCCCACTAAGTCTACTAGAGGCAACCAGTAACAAAAGAGATGCAGAATGGAAAAGCTGGAAAGTAAAACATCTACTGCTACTATGCCTCTATCTAAATGCTCAAAGGGCGGAACAGAATGAATATGATGCCACGACCAACTCTCTCTCAACTAAGATCACCCAATCAAAACCGACTGTCCCATAGGGTCCAGTCAAGCCTGCGCCTACCTACTGCCGTATATCCCAGAGGACCGGACTTATGTAGGACGTCCGTGACTGCCAAAACTGGCTCAGCCAGAGGGACGGCGTCCGTGACTGCCAAAACTGGCTCAGCCAGAGGGACGGTGTCCGTGACTGCCAAAACTGGCTCAGCCAGAGGGACACATATCAAACCCAACTCCGGAGTGGTACTCGTGGGTAGCGACCCCACCGAGCAAAGTATCTGCACATCTCTGTCGATCTCAAGTATGGCTCCTGCAGGCTAAGATCCAATCACTGTCTCACTCACTGACTAAAATCCACACTGTCACTATGACCATGTCCCAAAGATCCCAGATCCACTGTCACTACCACTATCACTATCACTATCACTATCTCAATGATGAACAATCTACAGACTGCTACCAACACTACTCGGTCCCCAGACACGAGTACAATGCATCATAGCTACTAAATCTCCCAACCCATAACTCAGGGGAAGACCACTATGTCCCAAGATGATAAAAGTAACAATGTCAGAACGACAAGGGTACAACCACTGGGGAAAATCTAAGGTGATGAGCAAATCTGAACACATGTTCACATTGTCTGTAGTCTAATTGTGCATGAATAAATAATTAACTGACCATAAAGCTAAGTTGAGTTTCCATGTTGTAAGAGTTCAAATACTGCAAGTGGTTCAATGAGGTCATCAGATTTAACATCTATTAACTGTGGGTACTAACATACAGTGTGCACAGATTAAACAGCTCATATACTATCATGCATGCACTTATAATCATAGAATTAGAGTGCAGTCCATAGGTATTGAGAGCAGGATCACCCACCTGACCGCGCTAACTGTCCAGGATGATACAGATAACAAGCCCAGAAACTGATAAAACTCCGAGTCCACTAAGCAAAGAGCACCATAGTGGTGCTTACAATGTCCTGGGTACAACCACAACTCACAATTACAACCAAATTACACATAAAATCACTATTCCAAAATCTGCATGGGCTGTTACTGTTCACACGCGAATTTTACCTGAAAATAAAATTCACAAAATTCCAATAAAAATATCACGACGATCCTTGCGAAGAGTAGATGTCGATAGGCTCTTGAATCGTCGAATTCCGATGTCCGGATGAGGAGATAAAAATCCGCGAAGTTGGTGCTGTCCAGAATTCTCACACAAAAACAGCGGCTCAGAAATGCCTCGAAATCCGTGCCAAAAACCCAAATCCAGGCAAAACACTCAGCACGAAAGTCGAAGATTTACCTCTCGTGAATCCAACGCCGCAAAAATCGCTGAAATCGGATGTCGGGGTAGCTCTGTAGGTCTCCCAGAAGAAACTGCGACGGTAGTGGGCCTCACACTGTAGAACGTCGCTCCGCACTACGAGGTAGAAAACACAGTCGTCACGGCTTCCAGATTTTCTGAAACTTCACCAGGAGCTAGCTAAGAGGGAGAGGAAGATTTTTCATAAAGGGTGCAAATGCTGGTTCTCACGGGAAAAGGGTGAAAAACCAGCCCCAAGTGACCTATTTATAGGCCTCCAAGAAAAAGCCCACGAAATCAGGTCAATGGGCTTTTCGGGCCCATTTTCCGGGCGCCCGAAAGATTCGGGCGCCTACAGTACTGGGCCCGGCCCGGTACTGTTCACGCCCGAATCTCCGAGGTGCCGCCACGTGTCCCTCCGAACAGCGGACACCGTGCGGGGCCCCTCACAGCGCGCCACGTGGCCTCCCATCGGCACAGTAAGGCGGTGGCGCCCGCCAATGAGCGGGCGCCACGTGGCCCCGCGTTGACCGCCGACCGCGCGACGTGCGCGACGGTCGCGCGACGTGGGTCGCACGTGGGCACGCTTCCCGAGGTACCAGCCCCGCGTTCCGTGCACCCCGCGTGCTGCACCCGCCAATGAGAGAGCGACACGTGTCCCATGCACCCGGTCCACGCCTTCACAACAATTCCATGGACCGCGCCGCGTGCACCGACCACTCACAAAATGCCACGTGGCCAACCCTCGGTCCACCGTGCACCCCGCCAAGGCCCGTGGACCGCGCCCGCTGCGCCGGCCAATCGCAGCGCGCCACGTGGCCCGCGCCCGGTGCATGCGCCCCCGCGGTGGACCGCGCGCCTGCGCCGCCGCCCGCCGCCGCGCTCCGCCGCACTCCGCCGCCGCCGGCGCTCCTCCGGCCGCCGGAACAGTACCCCGAGCCTCGATTTCCGTGTTTTCGCGTCCGGGCTCCGAAAAATTCAAGTAAATAGTCCATTTTGCTCGTTTTCGCGCGCTGAATCCAAATCCGAGGTCCGTTCGGCCAAATTCCGCTTCTAAAATTTCCCAAAATTTCCCGGAAAAGTAAACTTGATCCAATTTCCGCTCCGGGTCACATTCTTAGCTCCAAAAAGCGCGCAAACACCTCATACACCCAGAATGGACTCCCAGAGAAGAAACAAGCCCCAAATTCACCAAAAACTCAAATCTGGAGCCCGATACGCACACCCACACACCCAAAAGCCTCTAATCCAACAGTAAACCCTGTCGTGGGGATCCGGGTCCTCACATCCTCCCCCACTAAAAGAAAGTTTCGTCCTCGAAACAAACACAGCTCAAAAGAGAGTCTCCAAGCCCAAAGGTAAGCTTCCAACACACAAACTCCAACTCCCCTGTCGCTACAACCTCTCCACAAAACGCGTCCAACCGCGGAAACTCAAGAATTCTCAATCACCGAGGACTAAGAAGAACAACCAACACTACGCCTCCAAGCTATTTGAATTACGCTACAAAACTAACAGAAAAGGAAAGAGCCCCGCCAGTAGGAAGGTCATCAGCCTCCAACTCTCAGATTTAGAAAACGACTGAAATTAGCGAACAGCTCGAAAGTTCCGAGAGACTAGTGCCCTTGCCTTAACCAACAAGGACAGGTTCGGGCACTGTCCCTACTCTGGAGTAGTCTTTTGTATTCTTTATCCTGTTCGCGAATTTCAGCACCAGAGTGAGAAAATAAAGGAGAGAAGGGTTGATGCCATTCCTGCTGCGGAAACAAAACAGAAACTACGGTCTATCCGTGCCCCTAAAAGAAACACCACTCTAACCAAGACCCCTAGAGACAAACCCTCTAGTCCTAGGCGTCACCTACGCTCGACAAGTCGCGCCTAACCCAAAGCCGCTGAAGCCACTGCTGCAGGGAAGATGCCAAAAACTCTACTGATGAATGAATGAGATGCACCGGTATCAAAAGAAGCTCGAGCACGGAGTACTAAGATCAGAATAATACCTGCAACGACCTGCTCAACCGCTGAAGTGTCCTCAACCTGAGCGGCATAAACACGACCGCTCGGTGCCGGGGGACGTCGCTCTGGCTGTCGGGAAGAAGATGAGGCAACATCTGGCCTGCCATAGGCCGCTGAAGGATCGGCTGGCTGGTAAGGGACATACGGTGCAGATGCTGATGAAGGAGCTGGGTGGCCGACTCTAGGGCACACACTCGCAAAGTGACCGGCCTGCCCGCAGCGAAAACAATGGCCCTGTCTCTGCGGGCACTGAGTCGGTAAATGTGGGCCTCCACAGATGACACACCGATCTGGGCGCTGCTGCTGAAAAGTCTGCTGTGAGAACTGCTGCTGTCGTGGGGGTCGACGCTGCTGCTGCTGTATCTGGCGAGACGCCCCCGATCTCTGATGTCCCTGGTACCCCTGGCCCTGCGAGTGAGAACGTGGAGGTCTCGGGGGTCCCTGCCTGCCAGACTGCCCCTCCTCCGGAGATGCCGGGCGCTTGGCCCCAGAAGTCGCTACAGGGGCCGGAGATACCTCATCCATCACGGCCTCTCCACTCTCCACATACAAAGCCTGCTCCATCGAGGCCTCCAAGGTCTGCAGTCGGCGGGAGCGGACAAACTGATAGATGTCTCGGCGAAGTCCTCTCTCAAACATATAAACACGATGGCTCTCATCTCTAGCCACATGAGGCACACAGGCCAAAAGCTGGTTAAATTCCGCTATGTATAGGTGCACAGGCCTATCTCCCTGGCGGAGATTCTTCAACCGCTCCTCCAGTCGCTGTCGGACGCTCTCAGGAAAGAACGCTCCCAACAACATGTTCCGAAACTCGGTCCAAGGAAGAGGCTGCGTCCCAGGTGGACCAGCTGGTCGCACACGCCGCCACCATGCCTCGGCGTTGCTCTCCAGATAATGGGTGGCCAGAATAACCCTATACCTCTCGTCCACAAACAGACTCTCAAAGTGGCGCTCCATGGTGGTAATCCAAGTCTCAGCCGCCCAAGGCTCAGCACTCATGCCCGAAAAGCGGGGCGGGTCGAACCGCCGCAGTCTCATCAGTAAATCAACAACCTCCCGCTGCTCTGACTCAGTCAACACTCCCGTCGTCCCAGCCGGTGGCCTACTCGAAACCGGCTCAGCAGGAACCGCTGGCGCCGGCTGCACCACAGGGGGTGCCACAACAGGGGAAGAAGGTACCGGCGAAGCCTCAGGGGGTACCACTGCCGGCTGTGCTCTCTGCTCCAATAAGAGCGTCAGCCGCGCCACTGCCTCCTCCTGGCGTCTAGCCGCCTCAGCCAACTGTGCCATCTGGGCACGGAGCTCCTGAATCTCAGCCTGTGGTCCTCGCCCCGAGTCCTCCTGCTCGGGCTCTGAGGACGAAGGCTGCGAACGCGTCACCATCGAACGTCGAGGAGGCATTCCCACCTGAGGGACAAAACACACACAATCAAAACCAAAAGCAACACTCGACCCAATCTAGCGGAAGTCAAAAGGCATGTCCCCCTTTCCGAAGCACTATGTTGTCTGCAGCCAACATAGTCACTACAAAAGGACGACATGTCTATCACTCGTCCCTATCCACTCGGGAGAGTTAGATACCCAATCAAGACTTCCGCCAAAAGTCTCGGCTCTCACGTGGGTCATCCTAGGGTTTAACCATAAGCCTAGGGTTCCTAAGTCCTCAAGACCTACACCCTAAGCTCTGATACCACTCTAATCTGTCACGCCCCGGGGTCAGAACTGTACCCCGGGCTCGCCAACAGATCCGCCGCCCCTACAGGAAGCCCCGTAGAGACGTAGCGTCAAACCTGCAAAAAGGATTAACTATAGAAACAGATATCAGAGCAGTAAGCAAAAACTACTATGAACAGAAAATAGTACAGTCTCTCACAATATATACAACATTTTCTCACCAAAATACAACAGTCTCTCCAAAGAAACAAAAGAGTACAACTCGATACCTTACTACATAACTCTCAAACATGACACAACCAAAATATAGGGGTACCTCTATAACACACTGAAGCTGGAGGGGAAGGGATCTATCTCGCGACTCCCTTACCTCGATCTGGAAGAGCTGGATCAGCAACAGGCACCGCAGGAACTGGAGCTGACGTCCCTGGGGAAAAGACACCACGACGGGTGTGAGAACTACCTCCCACAGTAGTTCTCAGTGGGTGCCGCCAACAAGCCCGACGGTCTGCCCACTAAGTCTACTAGAGGCAACCAGTAACAAAAGAGATGCAGAATGGAAAAGCTGGAAAGTAAAACATCTACTGCTACTATGCCTCTATCTAAATGCTCAAAGGGCGGAACAGAATGAATATGATGCCACGACCAACTCTCTCTCAACTAAGATCACCCAATCAAAACCGACTGTCCCATAGGGTCCAGTCAAGCCTGCGCCTACCTACTGCCGTATATCCCAGAGGACCGGACTTATGTAGGACGTCCGTGACTGCCAAAACTGGCTCAGCCAGAGGGACGGCGTCCGTGACTGCCAAAACTGGCTCAGCCAGAGGGACGGTGTCCGTGACTGCCAAAACTGGCTCAGCCAGAGGGACACATATCAAACCCAACTCCGGAGTGGTACTCGTGGGTAGCGACCCCACCGAGCAAAGTATCTGCACATCTCTGTCGATCTCAAGTATGGCTCCTGCAGGCTAAGATCCAATCACTGTCTCACTCACTGACTAAAATCCACACTGTCACTATGACCATGTCCCAAAGATCCCAGATCCACTGTCACTACCACTATCACTATCACTATCACTATCTCAATGATGAACAATCTACAGACTGCTACCAACACTACTCGGTCCCCAGACACGAGTACAATGCATCATAGCTACTAAATCTCCCAACCCATAACTCAGGGGAAGACCACTATGTCCCAAGATGATAAAAGTAACAATGTCAGAACGACAAGGGTACAACCACTGGGGAAAATCTAAGGTGATGAGCAAATCTGAACACATGTTCACATTGTCTGTAGTCTAATTGTGCATGAATAAATAATTAACTGACCATAAAGCTAAGTTGAGTTTCCATGTTGTAAGAGTTCAAATACTGCAAGTGGTTCAATGAGGTCATCAGATTTAACATCTATTAACTGTGGGTACTAACATACAGTGTGCACAGATTAAACAGCTCATATACTATCATGCATGCACTTATAATCATAGAATTAGAGTGCAGTCCATAGGTATTGAGAGCAGGATCACCCACCTGACCGCGCTAACTGTCCAGGATGATACAGATAACAAGCCCAGAAACTGATAAAACTCCGAGTCCACTAAGCAAAGAGCACCATAGTGGTGCTTACAATGTCCTGGGTACAACCACAACTCACAATTACAACCAAATTACACATAAAATCACTATTCCAAAATCTGCATGGGCTGTTACTGTTCACACGCGAATTTTACCTGAAAATAAAATTCACAAAATTCCAATAAAAATATCACGACGATCCTTGCGAAGAGTAGATGTCGATAGGCTCTTGAATCGTCGAATTCCGATGTCCGGATGAGGAGATAAAAATCCGCGAAGTTGGTGCTGTCCAGAATTCTCACACAAAAACAGCGGCTCAGAAATGCCTCGAAATCCGTGCCAAAAACCCAAATCCAGGCAAAACACTCAGCACGAAAGTCGAAGATTTACCTCTCGTGAATCCAACGCCGCAAAAATCGCTGAAATCGGATGTCGGGGTAGCTCTGTAGGTCTCCCAGAAGAAACTGCGACGGTAGTGGGCCTCACACTGTAGAACGTCGCTCCGCACTACGAGGTAGAAAACACAGTCGTCACGGCTTCCAGATTTTCTGAAACTTCACCAGGAGCTAGCTAAGAGGGAGAGGAAGATTTTTCATAAAGGGTGCAAATGCTGGTTCTCACGGGAAAAGGGTGAAAAACCAGCCCCAAGTGACCTATTTATAGGCCTCCAAGAAAAAGCCCACGAAATCAGGTCAATGGGCTTTTCGGGCCCATTTTCCGGGCGCCCGAAAGATTCGGGCGCCTACAGTACTGGGCCCGGCCCGGTACTGTTCACGCCCGAATCTCCGAGGTGCCGCCACGTGTCCCTCCGAACAGCGGACACCGTGCGGGGCCCCTCACAGCGCGCCACGTGGCCTCCCATCGGCACAGTAAGGCGGTGGCGCCCGCCAATGAGCGGGCGCCACGTGGCCCCGCGTTGACCGCCGACCGCGCGACGTGCGCGACGGTCGCGCGACGTGGGTCGCACGTGGGCACGCTTCCCGAGGTACCAGCCCCGCGTTCCGTGCACCCCGCGTGCTGCACCCGCCAATGAGAGAGCGACACGTGTCCCATGCACCCGGTCCACGCCTTCACAACAATTCCATGGACCGCGCCGCGTGCACCGACCACTCACAAAATGCCACGTGGCCAACCCTCGGTCCACCGTGCACCCCGCCAAGGCCCGTGGACCGCGCCCGCTGCGCCGGCCAATCGCAGCGCGCCACGTGGCCCGCGCCCGGTGCATGCGCCCCCGCGGTGGACCGCGCGCCTGCGCCGCCGCCCGCCGCCGCGCTCCGCCGCACTCCGCCGCCGCCGGCGCTCCTCCGGCCGCCGGAACAGTACCCCGAGCCTCGATTTCCGTGTTTTCGCGTCCGGGCTCCGAAAAATTCAAGTAAATAGTCCATTTTGCTCGTTTTCGCGCGCTGAATCCAAATCCGAGGTCCGTTCGGCCAAATTCCGCTTCTAAAATTTCCCAAAATTTCCCGGAAAAGTAAACTTGATCCAATTTCCGCTCCGGGTCACATTCTTAGCTCCAAAAAGCGCGCAAACACCTCATACACCCAGAATGGACTCCCAGAGAAGAAACAAGCCCCAAATTCACCAAAAACTCAAATCTGGAGCCCGATACGCACACCCACACACCCAAAAGCCTCTAATCCAACAGTAAACCCTGTCGTGGGGATCCGGGTCCTCACATCCTCCCCCACTAAAAGAAAGTTTCGTCCTCGAAACAAACACAGCTCAAAAGAGAGTCTCCAAGCCCAAAGGTAAGCTTCCAACACACAAACTCCAACTCCCCTGTCGCTACAACCTCTCCACAAAACGCGTCCAACCGCGGAAACTCAAGAATTCTCAATCACCGAGGACTAAGAAGAACAACCAACACTACGCCTCCAAGCTATTTGAATTACGCTACAAAACTAACAGAAAAGGAAAGAGCCCCGCCAGTAGGAAGGTCATCAGCCTCCAACTCTCAGATTTAGAAAACGACTGAAATTAGCGAACAGCTCGAAAGTTCCGAGAGACTAGTGCCCTTGCCTTAACCAACAAGGACAGGTTCGGGCACTGTCCCTACTCTGGAGTAGTCTTTTGTATTCTTTATCCTGTTCGCGAATTTCAGCACCAGAGTGAGAAAATAAAGGAGAGAAGGGTTGATGCCATTCCTGCTGCGGAAACAAAACAGAAACTACGGTCTATCCGTGCCCCTAAAAGAAACACCACTCTAACCAAGACCCCTAGAGACAAACCCTCTAGTCCTAGGCGTCACCTACGCTCGACAAGTCGCGCCTAACCCAAAGCCGCTGAAGCCACTGCTGCAGGGAAGATGCCAAAAACTCTACTGATGAATGAATGAGATGCACCGGTATCAAAAGAAGCTCGAGCACGGAGTACTAAGATCAGAATAATACCTGCAACGACCTGCTCAACCGCTGAAGTGTCCTCAACCTGAGCGGCATAAACACGACCGCTCGGTGCCGGGGGACGTCGCTCTGGCTGTCGGGAAGAAGATGAGGCAACATCTGGCCTGCCATAGGCCGCTGAAGGATCGGCTGGCTGGTAAGGGACATACGGTGCAGATGCTGATGAAGGAGCTGGGTGGCCGACTCTAGGGCACACACTCGCAAAGTGACCGGCCTGCCCGCAGCGAAAACAATGGCCCTGTCTCTGCGGGCACTGAGTCGGTAAATGTGGGCCTCCACAGATGACACACCGATCTGGGCGCTGCTGCTGAAAAGTCTGCTGTGAGAACTGCTGCTGTCGTGGGGGTCGACGCTGCTGCTGCTGTATCTGGCGAGACGCCCCCGATCTCTGATGTCCCTGGTACCCCTGGCCCTGCGAGTGAGAACGTGGAGGTCTCGGGGGTCCCTGCCTGCCAGACTGCCCCTCCTCCGGAGATGCCGGGCGCTTGGCCCCAGAAGTCGCTACAGGGGCCGGAGATACCTCATCCATCACGGCCTCTCCACTCTCCACATACAAAGCCTGCTCCATCGAGGCCTCCAAGGTCTGCAGTCGGCGGGAGCGGACAAACTGATAGATGTCTCGGCGAAGTCCTCTCTCAAACATATAAACACGATGGCTCTCATCTCTAGCCACATGAGGCACACAGGCCAAAAGCTGGTTAAATTCCGCTATGTATAGGTGCACAGGCCTATCTCCCTGGCGGAGATTCTTCAACCGCTCCTCCAGTCGCTGTCGGACGCTCTCAGGAAAGAACGCTCCCAACAACATGTTCCGAAACTCGGTCCAAGGAAGAGGCTGCGTCCCAGGTGGACCAGCTGGTCGCACACGCCGCCACCATGCCTCGGCGTTGCTCTCCAGATAATGGGTGGCCAGAATAACCCTATACCTCTCGTCCACAAACAGACTCTCAAAGTGGCGCTCCATGGTGGTAATCCAAGTCTCAGCCGCCCAAGGCTCAGCACTCATGCCCGAAAAGCGGGGCGGGTCGAACCGCCGCAGTCTCATCAGTAAATCAACAACCTCCCGCTGCTCTGACTCAGTCAACACTCCCGTCGTCCCAGCCGGTGGCCTACTCGAAACCGGCTCAGCAGGAACCGCTGGCGCCGGCTGCACCACAGGGGGTGCCACAACAGGGGAAGAAGGTACCGGCGAAGCCTCAGGGGGTACCACTGCCGGCTGTGCTCTCTGCTCCAATAAGAGCGTCAGCCGCGCCACTGCCTCCTCCTGGCGTCTAGCCGCCTCAGCCAACTGTGCCATCTGGGCACGGAGCTCCTGAATCTCAGCCTGTGGTCCTCGCCCCGAGTCCTCCTGCTCGGGCTCTGAGGACGAAGGCTGCGAACGCGTCACCATCGAACGTCGAGGAGGCATTCCCACCTGAGGGACAAAACACACACAATCAAAACCAAAAGCAACACTCGACCCAATCTAGCGGAAGTCAAAAGGCATGTCCCCCTTTCCGAAGCACTATGTTGTCTGCAGCCAACATAGTCACTACAAAAGGACGACATGTCTATCACTCGTCCCTATCCACTCGGGAGAGTTAGATACCCAATCAAGACTTCCGCCAAAAGTCTCGGCTCTCACGTGGGTCATCCTAGGGTTTAACCATAAGCCTAGGGTTCCTAAGTCCTCAAGACCTACACCCTAAGCTCTGATACCACTCTAATCTGTCACGCCCCGGGGTCAGAACTGTACCCCGGGCTCGCCAACAGATCCGCCGCCCCTACAGGAAGCCCCGTAGAGACGTAGCGTCAAACCTGCAAAAAGGATTAACTATAGAAACAGATATCAGAGCAGTAAGCAAAAACTACTATGAACAGAAAATAGTACAGTCTCTCACAATATATACAACATTTTCTCACCAAAATACAACAGTCTCTCCAAAGAAACAAAAGAGTACAACTCGATACCTTACTACATAACTCTCAAACATGACACAACCAAAATATAGGGGTACCTCTATAACACACTGAAGCTGGAGGGGAAGGGATCTATCTCGCGACTCCCTTACCTCGATCTGGAAGAGCTGGATCAGCAACAGGCACCGCAGGAACTGGAGCTGACGTCCCTGGGGAAAAGACACCACGACGGGTGTGAGAACTACCTCCCACAGTAGTTCTCAGTGGGTGCCGCCAACAAGCCCGACGGTCTGCCCACTAAGTCTACTAGAGGCAACCAGTAACAAAAGAGATGCAGAATGGAAAAGCTGGAAAGTAAAACATCTACTGCTACTATGCCTCTATCTAAATGCTCAAAGGGCGGAACAGAATGAATATGATGCCACGACCAACTCTCTCTCAACTAAGATCACCCAATCAAAACCGACTGTCCCATAGGGTCCAGTCAAGCCTGCGCCTACCTACTGCCGTATATCCCAGAGGACCGGACTTATGTAGGACGTCCGTGACTGCCAAAACTGGCTCAGCCAGAGGGACGGCGTCCGTGACTGCCAAAACTGGCTCAGCCAGAGGGACGGTGTCCGTGACTGCCAAAACTGGCTCAGCCAGAGGGACACATATCAAACCCAACTCCGGAGTGGTACTCGTGGGTAGCGACCCCACCGAGCAAAGTATCTGCACATCTCTGTCGATCTCAAGTATGGCTCCTGCAGGCTAAGATCCAATCACTGTCTCACTCACTGACTAAAATCCACACTGTCACTATGACCATGTCCCAAAGATCCCAGATCCACTGTCACTACCACTATCACTATCACTATCACTATCTCAATGATGAACAATCTACAGACTGCTACCAACACTACTCGGTCCCCAGACACGAGTACAATGCATCATAGCTACTAAATCTCCCAACCCATAACTCAGGGGAAGACCACTATGTCCCAAGATGATAAAAGTAACAATGTCAGAACGACAAGGGTACAACCACTGGGGAAAATCTAAGGTGATGAGCAAATCTGAACACATGTTCACATTGTCTGTAGTCTAATTGTGCATGAATAAATAATTAACTGACCATAAAGCTAAGTTGAGTTTCCATGTTGTAAGAGTTCAAATACTGCAAGTGGTTCAATGAGGTCATCAGATTTAACATCTATTAACTGTGGGTACTAACATACAGTGTGCACAGATTAAACAGCTCATATACTATCATGCATGCACTTATAATCATAGAATTAGAGTGCAGTCCATAGGTATTGAGAGCAGGATCACCCACCTGACCGCGCTAACTGTCCAGGATGATACAGATAACAAGCCCAGAAACTGATAAAACTCCGAGTCCACTAAGCAAAGAGCACCATAGTGGTGCTTACAATGTCCTGGGTACAACCACAACTCACAATTACAACCAAATTACACATAAAATCACTATTCCAAAATCTGCATGGGCTGTTACTGTTCACACGCGAATTTTACCTGAAAATAAAATTCACAAAATTCCAATAAAAATATCACGACGATCCTTGCGAAGAGTAGATGTCGATAGGCTCTTGAATCGTCGAATTCCGATGTCCGGATGAGGAGATAAAAATCCGCGAAGTTGGTGCTGTCCAGAATTCTCACACAAAAACAGCGGCTCAGAAATGCCTCGAAATCCGTGCCAAAAACCCAAATCCAGGCAAAACACTCAGCACGAAAGTCGAAGATTTACCTCTCGTGAATCCAACGCCGCAAAAATCGCTGAAATCGGATGTCGGGGTAGCTCTGTAGGTCTCCCAGAAGAAACTGCGACGGTAGAGGGCCTCACACTGTAGAACGTCGCTCCGCACTACGAGGTAGAAAACACAGTCGTCACGGCTTCCAGATTTTCTGAAACTTCACCAGGAGCTAGCTAAGAGGGAGAGGAAGATTTTTCATAAAGGGTGCAAATGCTGGTTCTCACGGGAAAAGGGTGAAAAACCAGCCCCAAGTGACCTATTTATAGGCCTCCAAGAAAAAGCCCACGAAATCAGGTCAATGGGCTTTTCGGGCCCATTTTCCGGGCGCCCGAAAGATTCGGGCGCCTACAGTACTGGGCCCGGCCCGGTACTGTTCACGCCCGAATCTCCGAGGTGCCGCCACGTGTCCCTCCGAACAGCGGACACCGTGCGGGGCCCCTCACAGCGCGCCACGTGGCCTCCCATCGGCACAGTAAGGCGGTGGCGCCCGCCAATGAGCGGGCGCCACGTGGCCCCGCGTTGACCGCCGACCGCGCGACGTGCGCGACGGTCGCGCGACGTGGGTCGCACGTGGGCACGCTTCCCGAGGTACCAGCCCCGCGTTCCGTGCACCCCGCGTGCTGCACCCGCCAATGAGAGAGCGACACGTGTCCCATGCACCCGGTCCACGCCTTCACAACAATTCCATGGACCGCGCCGCGTGCACCGACCACTCACAAAATGCCACGTGGCCAACCCTCGGTCCACCGTGCACCCCGCCAAGGCCCGTGGACCGCGCCCGCTGCGCCGGCCAATCGCAGCGCGCCACGTGGCCCGCGCCCGGTGCATGCGCCCCCGCGGTGGACCGCGCGCCTGCGCCGCCGCCCGCCGCCGCGCTCCGCCGCACTCCGCCGCCGCCGGCGCTCCTCCGGCCGCCGGAACAGTACCCCGAGCCTCGATTTCCGTGTTTTCGCGTCCGGGCTCCGAAAAATTCAAGTAAATAGTCCATTTTGCTCGTTTTCGCGCGCTGAATCCAAATCCGAGGTCCGTTCGGCCAAATTCCGCTTCTAAAATTTCCCAAAATTTCCCGGAAAAGTAAACTTGATCCAATTTCCGCTCCGGGTCACATTCTTAGCTCCAAAAAGCGCGCAAACACCTCATACACCCAGAATGGACTCCCAGAGAAGAAACAAGCCCCAAATTCACCAAAAACTCAAATCTGGAGCCCGATACGCACACCCACACACCCAAAAGCCTCTAATCCAACAGTAAACCCTGTCGTGGGGATCCGGGTCCTCACAATTTATAATTAAATTATAATATAAAATATAATATAAAATAAAAAATATAAAATATAAAATATAATATAAATTATAATATAAATATAAATTATAATATAAATTATAATATAAATTATAAATTATAATATAAATTATAATAAAAAATATAATATAAATTATAATAAAAAATATAATATAAATTATAATATAAAATATAATATAAAATATAATTATTATTTATATTCTTAAAATATAATATAAAATAAAAAATATTATTTTTTCTAACGTAAGATATAATTTATTATTTATAATTAAATTACTTCAAATTTAATATAATAAT
Source organism: Tillandsia fasciculata (assembly GCA_029168755.2). Lineage (NCBI taxonomy): Eukaryota > Viridiplantae > Streptophyta > Magnoliopsida > Poales > Bromeliaceae > Tillandsia > Tillandsia fasciculata. The sequence goes on from CM054952.1 coordinate 89,884, forward strand.
TAAATTAATTTTTCTATAAAAAAAGTTAAGGGCAAAGTTGGTATTTTTATAAAAATTCTATCTTCTTTTTTCACTGTTCTTTACTATTCTATAATTTTAACCAAACACAATTTTAACTATTCCAAAGAATACCAACTTTTCAACCAAACGCAATTTAACTTTTATACTTCATTATCCCAGAATAGCAAGCTATCGCGGGTATAAAAAAATTATTCCTTTTAAATTTATCCCCGAACCAAACATTGCCTAGGGGACCACTAGAATCCCAACCGCATATTTTTTCATCCAACGGCTAAAAACTTAATAGCACCAATGACTTGGTGCTATCGATAATATTCTAGCATAATTCTATATATATATATATATATATATATATATATATATATATATATATATATATATAGCGCTAGACTTGTGTGCTTTTAGAAGTACGAAGACATTCGTGCTCCCAAGTTATTTTCAATGTTGGAATTTTTGAATGAGTGATCGGCTCTGTTAAACTTGATTTAGAGCATTTAAAAGGCGTAGAAGATAAATTTCTTAATTTTTTTTTATATCATTTGTCTAGTGATCAAATGTACTCAAAATCAATAATTTTAATGGTTGTGATGAGCCGTTTGCAAATTTAACAATGTAGAAATATTGAAATTATATAAAATTTTAATAAATCTTCTTTTATATTATATAAAACAAGATCAATATTTTTGATCTAAAATTTTAGTATCATAATATCACATTTTGTAAACTTTTTATTTTTAGCTGTTGATTTTGAGCCCTTTTGATTACTAGGTAATGATATCGAAAAATCACAAAAAATATTTTTTGGATATTTCAATTATTTTAAATCAAGTCTAATGGAGCCGATCATTCATTCGAAAATCCCAACATCCAAAACAACTTAGGAGCACGAAAGCCTCTATACTTTTAAAAGCACACGAGTTGAATTCTCTCTCTCTCTCTCTCTCTCTCTCTCTATATATATATATATATATATATATTATATATATATATATAGAGAGAGAGAGGAGAGAGAGGAGAGAGAGAGAGAGAGAGAGAGAGAGAGAAAGAGAGAGTAGACTGGTATGCTTATGGAAGCACGAAGCCTTTCGTGCTTATATGTCATTTTCAATGTTGGAGTTTCTAAATCTACGGTAGGCTCTGTTAGACTTGATCTTAAGTATTTGAAGTATTTAGAAAATAAATTTAGGCGCGACTCTTCTTGTGGGCTACGTCTCCCTTCGACCAATGTCTTCAGTCGATGGTATGCATCGCGTGCTGCGTCATCACGCGGCTGAGATCAGTCCAGATTAGAACGCGGATCCTTTTTTGGTTGACCTTTCCCTTCAACGGCCGATGATTTTAGCCGACGGTAATCGCCGGGTGTCGCTTCCTTAAGTGGCAAAAATTCTTGTCTTAACACTATGTTATTAATTGCACCAAGTTATTGGTACTATTAAGGTTTTAACCCTTAGATAAAAGGATGTGCAGTTAAGATGATAGTGGGACTTTAGGATTTAGTAGGTAGTTGAAAAAATAGTATGATCTAAGGGATGGAAATGATCCAATGAGTAGATCTAATGGCGAAAAATTTAATAGCACCAAATACTTGATACTATCGATAGAGTAGCCGGACACACCACACACACACACCACTCTCTCTCTCTCTCTCTCTCTCTCTCTCTCTCTCTCTCTCTCTCTCTCTCTCTCTCTATATATATATATATAGGGTTCGGCTACTATACTTTTATGAGTAAAATTTTTTCATACTCATAAGTTTTTATCCCTTGGATGAAGGAATGTGCAGTTAGGATTATAGTAGTTTCTAGGATTTATACTATTTCATCAATAATCTAGTAAACTTTAAGGGGACCACTATCATCCTGACCGCACATTCTTTTATCCAATGGCGAAAAAGTTATGAATATAAAGGAGTTTATACTCATAAAAATGTAGTAGCTCTACATTTTATATATATATATATATATATATATATATATATATATATATATATATATATCGGATCTCAAAGAATTAAAAAATAGATATGATGTGATAAGTATTACTGTTCTAATATCAAGAATATTTCATAAAAAAAAAATTAAAGAAATCAATTTAAATCAGTTAAAAATACAACTTATCTTTTTCAAGCTAACTTTTTACATTAACTCAATAAATTTAATAATAAGTTACTAAAATTTAAATTAGTATTAGAAAAAAAATTATCAATTTAAAAAATATATTTTATATTATGAAAAGATATAAGTCCAATAGGTATAGCAAATATTTGGTACTATCAAATTTTTTGAATTCTATCAAAATATATTTTTTTAATTGAAGACTTCAAAATTTTATTATTAATAGTATAGTAATATAGTTTAAAAGATATTATGAAAAATTATGATTCGGTGAAACAAAATTCCCTACGGATTTTTTTGGAAGTCACATGCGGGTCTCATCGAGGAATGTGCCTAGAGAAAAATCAAAGTTTGGACAGCTCAACTAGATAGCATATATTGTGGGTCTAGACGGAGAGTTAGTTACTTAGTTAGGACTCCCCGGCCGCAAGATCGCGTCTCCTGAACCGTACAGCAGGCCAGACCACGCCCACCCAGGAGGCACAGATCATTGCATAATGTTTTTCCTAGCTTATCCTTCCCACTTAATCAGACAATCATGATCAGTACTGTGGTCCCGAATTTAAAGTTTTTCCTCTATTGCTGCTTTGGACGCCAACTCATATACAATGATTAATTAGTCGCGAGTTCGTGCTGGCTCTGATAATGACTAGACCAGAAGCAGGTTTTCTTTTTTATCTTTTTTAATTTTTTTTTTTTTTTTTTTTTTGTATATAATAATAACTTGTTAGAATTATTTTTTAGCCATGCAAATATATATTTTTAATGATTTTTTAATAGCACGGAGGTGTTGTATAAAACTAAAATTATGTAGAATAATTAGGAAAAATTGAAAGATGAATCAAATCCAAAACGAGGACGAATATACGTACGCGCGTGAAAGAGTTTTAGTTGAGTCGACCCTTTGATAGCCTAGAAAGACCAGAGACAACATGAAGAAGCAGGTCCGTTGGACTGGAAGAAGGGGCGCAAAGTTGGACAACTTCCTAATCAATTATTGGACTCAAAAAGTGACCAACTTTAGCCCGAAAACAGTTAAAACTTGTGTGAATGACATCTAAAAGATGATGATGTATCGCCCACAAATGCTTTTTTGTGTTGTTTCCCATCAACTCCTACACGCGTTTAATTTCTGATTTAATGAAGTAGAGCGGATGCACTTGAGTTTGCCGCGTGGGAGAAAAGAAAAGAAAAAAAAAAAAAAAGGTAACACCCAACAATAGAATAAGGGTTGAGGTATAGTTTGCCTAATATCTTGCTTCTTTGGAGAGGCCGAGGGCCACGACCCACCACAACGAGACAAGGCACGCCTCCCTTCCTCCTCTGCGAGCATGAATTAATTTCCCCTGATTTTTTTTTTTTAAAAAAATGAAGTTACTTACAGGTCAATAAGGTCATCGTGTTAAATTACAAAACGAGATATTAACGTGGGCGCCTTTCACTTATCAGATCTATGGTCTCATCTTCTGTCGAGACAGATATACCATAAAACTATAAGAAAAATTGACGTACTAATTGGATAACGTAGATTAATTTATCCCTCCAGTAATATAAAAAAACGAGGCCAGATCGTATTCTATTGCCTGGACTCATAATAGTTCTTTCAGTACATCAATGCAATTAGTAGTATTTGAGTTTTCCCCGTTTCCTAAGAAAGGCAATTATATATAGCCTTAGGGACAGAAACGAATAAATTAAGACTAAAGATCAGTGCCGATTCAAATGTGGAGCGGGGAGTATGTGTCAACCAAATGGTGGAAACTGGGAAGCCATCTTTGTTACGAATACGCTCATGAAGTAGACGAATTAATATATTAACTAGTGTAGTTATCCTTGCGATGCGGCGGGTAAATATTATCAAAATATTTTTTTTATATTTTTTTTCTCATAATATAAATAACAATAAAAAATTATATAGAAAAATTTTAAATATTTTATTTTAAAACTTCCGTATCAAGCTATCAGGAAAAAAAAAAAAAAAAAAAATCATTCTCAACCCTAACATAAGAATCTATCGGCAATAATTAGAGTAGAATATTTATTCACTCAGGATTAAAATCTAAGACATATATAGGAATGTAATGAAGTTTAGAGAGAGAATGAGAGATAGCTCACATTCAATGAGCTACGGTGACACCGACAACGGTGGCGGAGGAGGAGAAGGAGGAGTAGGCGGAGAAGTGGAGGATTCTTATCGGCAATGGCGGTCGCGGTGGCAGTCACGGCGATATATATATTTTTAAGTTGTTTTTTATTTTTTAAAAAAATTATTCGTTTCAAATATTTGATCATACTTGCCGTATGCTAAAGACCATATGTTGTTGAAATAAGATAAAAAAAATATTCTGAAGAAGATGTCGGACTATCCAAACAGAACATATGCAATTTTATTTAGTATTTTAAATATAAAATTACTATACCTTTTCTGATTGGCTTTACTATCTAATATATGATACATCTAGAGTACACCTTAATCTGTGAACCACTAAGATTTACTCATGTTTTTTTAACTAAATATTTATTTTAAAATTTTAAACTTTTGGATTTAAAGATATAATTTTTTTTATTTTTATAAAGAGTGTATAGCTAATATTTTTCTATAGATTATAAGTATCGGTAAAAAAATTATATAAACAAATTTGTGATCATATTTTTTTACCTTTGGCTTAATTAAACTATACTACTGTACTCAAATAAAGATTTTTGCCAGTTTCTAGTTTCTACATTATATTATTATTTTTTTGTTCAGAAACATCAATCAACTATTATTTTTTTCAATTCCTACATTATAATTTATAAACTTATAATTTTATATGAAGTTGTTAAAAAAAATATTGATTAAGATTGGTAGAGCATATATTTAACTCATTTTAAAATAAAAATAATAAAATATATAAAAAAATTAAAAATAATTTAATATAACCTTTCAATTAGTCTATCATAAAATTTTATTTTATATTATTTTTTACTATTAAATCGGTGTCTCTTAATAAAGGTCTTAAATTTTATTTAAAATAATAGATTTGTCAACTGTAATGTGGCAATTGGTGAGAACAAAATAGTTTGAGGCTGAAAAATAAAAATCTAATATATAAAGTAGAGAATGATAAAATTATAATAATACAATAATATTTTTTTAAAAAAATAATATACAATAGAAAATAAAAATAATATTAAAGTATAGTATAGTAGAATATAATTAAGTATTTTTTCTTTTTTTTTTGGAGGGGGGTTTGGGGGGGGGGGGGGGGGGGGGGGGGGACGGGGAACGGGACGCTTGAATTTTTTTTTTTTGAGGGAAAAATTGTATGTTATTCGTTTTGTTTATTTTTTTTAAAAAAAAATAATAAATTTAGTTAAAAATATAAAATAAATGTATTTCGAATTCGAAAATAAACTATCAAGAAAAGATCCTGAATTTGAGTTTGCTTTTATTTGGTTATTATTTGGCCATGTGTGTTATACGCAAGTGGGGTGGTGTGGGGGTTTGGAGGCGTGTGAGGCTACCCGCGCGTCTGAGATGCGGCGATCAGCTCAGGGGTATGGTCATGGGTGAGCCAGACCAGCACTGTTCAGTTGGTCTTTATTTCTCCTTTCATTTACATCCTGCAGAGAAAATCAATGCTCCATTTTCTCTCATGTCGTTCCCATCCAAATTAACAATGCTCCATTTTCTCTCATGCGTTTCCATCCAAATCGATCTCTTTGCCACTCCCAACAAATTTATTATATTTGCACTATCTATATTAACTATTGTGTATATATATATATATATATATATATATATATAATCAACAGCAGATTGAGGAGATGATCGTGGATTGGAGACCTGGAGACCCACCACTCCTGTTGAGTGATGGCTGTGTGTTTGTGCGTGCGCACGGTTGGGATGCTGGATTCCCTCATTGATCCCATCGCCATCAATTAATCGTCAGAGTGTTAATTAGGTAGTTCTCCGGTGAAAAATTGAAAAATTAGTTTCCGGCTATATATATATAGAGAGAGAGAGAGAGAGAGAGAGAGAGAGAGATTGAAATATTATTAATAGTATTAAGTTATTGATGGTATTAAGTTTTTAATTTTTGGATTAAAAAATATATGTTTGAGATGATAGTGGGCTCTTGGTTTTAATAGGTGATTGGGAAATAGTAAAATTTAACGGATAAAAATGATCAAATGGGTTGATCTAAGAATAAAAAACCTAATATCACCAATAACTTAATACTATTAATAATATAGTAATCTGGCTCATATATATATATATATATATATATATATATATATATGTATATATATATGTATATATAAAATTGTTGTAGCTTTTGGCGTTTGGCATTACGACACTGCAGCTACTTAATTTATGGGTCGCACTCATGAGCTACATGATTAGTTATCACTCAATCAAGGGCGAATCGAAGGTTTGTTTTCTTTGGGCATTTGCCCTTGCCCTTAGTCAAGGGCATAACACGCTGATCTATATATGTGTCTCTCGCTGGAGCATATATAGCTTCGACTTCTCTTATTTTATATATATATATATATATATATATATATATATATATATATATATATATATATATAATTAGGTTGAAATACTATCAATAGCGTAGTTATTGGTGTTATCAAGTTTTTAGTGTTTGGATTAAAAAATATACGGTTAAAATGATAGTAGACTCCTAAAATTTAGTGTATGATTAGTTGAATAGTAAAAATTTTAGAAAACTATTAAAATTCCAATCGTACATATTTTCATTCAAGGACTTAAAACTTGATAGCATAAATTACTTGATGCTATCAATACAGCTAGACTATATATATATATATATATATATATATATATATATATATATATATATATATATATATATATATATATATATATATATTACAGAAAATCTCTATGTCATATCTCACTTTTCCACTTTACCCCCTGTCATTAAAAAGTCGACAATCTGCCCCCTCGTAATTACCGAATTGTGCAATAACCCCCTCGCCGTCAGTTGACCGTCAGTTTTTTTGAAAATATAATTTCATATACCCAAAATACCCTTAGAAAATATCCTTATAAAAAAAAAAAAAATCGGAATAAAAAAAAAAACTTCGGAATAAAAAAAAAAAAGAGGGCATTTTCGTCATTTTACCATTTCCGTTAACGTCGTTGCCCCCTAAATACAATTCGGTAATTACGAGGGGGCAGATTTCGACTTTTTAATGATAGGGGGGTAAACTGAAAAAGCGGGATATGACGGGAGATTTTCTGTAATTTAGCCTATATATATATATATATATATATATATATATATATATGAGCAATGCTACTTGTACACCCCCAAGTGACCGATAAATTAGTCCCCACCCTTAGATGGGTGGGTGTAGAATGTACACCCCACTTGGAGGTGTACAAGTAGCATTTTCTATATATATATATATATATATGATCCAAAACTGCATATGATTCTATTCTCTCTATTCGAGCTCTCTATAGGTGTAGATATATATATAAACAACTGAGTAATATGGTTGCCAGCTAATTAAGATTATTATTATATTTGGGGCTTTCAAAATTTCATCGTAATTAATTTAGAATTTTATATCCTGATGTCGTATCTCTTCTGTATTTTGCTTGTATACACGAACGTAGCAGGGCTACTGTTGAAATTTTGTTTGCAACAAAAATAAATAACTGGGCCTTGGAAGTATATATGTAATGCGTGCCTATTTTTTCTTCTTATTCTTAGTCTATTTATGATATATATATATATATATATATTTTTTGAATTTGCATTTTAATTTGTCTAACTTCAAACATGTGTTAGAGAAAATTTACGCAGAATTTGATTATGATTAATGTCTAGCTAATTTAGTAAAAAGATAAAATTTGACTTACAGATAAACGTAAATAATTCAAAATATTTAATTGATCGGAAAACGTGCGAAGCATTGTCCTAAGATGTATTCCCGTCCTTACGTGCGGAATTAACCGATAATACCACTCTAAGGTATGACCAAAATTTCTCCTTCTACGAGTATGATCGTATAGAAGATTGACAGAAATTATTTCAACATCTAGTATAAATAAAAAAAAATTGAAAAAAAAAAGAAAAAATATTTTTTTTTATTCGAATAAATCATACTTTTTTTTTTTTCATGCAGTAAGAAAAAATAATAGAGTGAAACGTTGGAAGTTGAACATTCGACCCACGTTTTCTTCCCCTTCCCTTTAGCGAAAGAAACGGAACGTCACTTCCTTTAGGTGAAAGAAGTGGAAAGGAAAAAAAATTCCGTTAAATTTTCTTTCATACCAAAAAAATAAATAAATAAATAATAATAAATAATAATGAATGAATAAATAAATAATATGTAATAAAATAATAATAAATAGAGATTTTGAATTTTACTCCAATAATTCCCACAAAATTCAAAAATTTAAAAATAAAAATTAATATCAAAATTAACATTAAAAAATACTAGGTGTTTATACTATATAATAGGCGAAATGTCTTTAAAAGATTTAACCCTATTTAGTTTAAATAATTTTCATCAGAAGGAATCGGAGCGAATCAAGTATTGAACTATATTTCTTTGATCCTGACTTCAGTTACCACACACGCAATATAAAATTTTCCGCCGTGAGTTTGTGCATTTATGGTCATCCATAGTATTTTGATTTTTCATAAGAATTTCTATGAATAGTCCAATATCTCATAGCCGCGGCCATATACGGATACTCTCATATAGACGGTCTCCTATAGGGATGTGTGTAGAGTCACATATCGCAGAAATTACCGCCTTGAATCCCATTAAGAGTTATAAACTCAATCTCAATCACTACACAAAGCACTACTCATCATAGGGATGGAATTGGAGGTAAAGCTTCTCTATAAAACTGTAGAAAGTGCTATTTGGCCAACCTGACAGCTTATTTTTACCACATTAAATATTTTTTAAGGAATCTCATATTACAAAGGTTTGGTTTCCACTATACAAATGTCCTTTATGGGCATAGTCCCATCCCCTCAATGACTCCAAAATCTTAGTTCTATTCAGGCGTTTCGTCAAAAAATCTGCAAGTTTCTGCTCAGGTATGATAAAAATCAACGAAATAATATTATGAAAAAAATAGACATCTAATATACTCTGGTCTCAATTTAATATGTCTATTAGCTTTAAAATTCGCCAATTTTATTTTACAAAAACTTAATTGCAGCTCGAGAATCGCACCGAATAGAAATAGGTGGAATAAAAGTGGAAATAAAAGAAATAGATGATAATAGATTCTTGAGCCATTCAACTTCAAGACAAGTAATATAAAGGGCAATCAACTCTGTCTTCATAATGCTTCTGGCTATTATAGTCTGATTGGTGGATTGCCAAGAAACTACACTATCATCAAGAATAAAAAAAATCAGAAGTGAATTTAATGTTCGAAGAATAAGAAAGCCAATTGCTATGGTTGTATTCCTCAATTACAACAGAATAACCAACAAATTTGAGTCCATAAAAGAGAAAAACTTTAAATTAATGAAATACTTTTTCTTCTAATAAATTATACTAGAATCAAAAGAAATATGAACAGATAAACAATCAGAATACCCAAATATATCAAGCTGATAAAAAGCTTGCCCTCCACAAATTTTGAGATACATCATAACTTAAAAATCATAACATCAACCATGTCTAATGGGGTTTTGTTTAATCTCTCTAAATCATTATTGGTCTTCTATTCTAATTGAAGGGAGTATAAATCTAATTTTAATAGTCCTCAGGATTCATCTAAATTCATAGGCAAATCTGGAACAAGAATGAGATCAATTGTCTAGTAGACACATAGCTTGATAGTATCAGAGTTTGAACCATTTTAGATAATCTAATTGAGGGAATAAAAAAATTTGATAATAGCAAGAATGAGCTGCAAAAAGTTCAATAAACCTTTTTTTTTTTTTTTAATAAACACAAATATATTGTTTAAGCTTTTTAGTCTAATCAACCATAAAATTTTAAGTGTACAAATTTTAATATTAATCTTCTATCTCAATTGGTTCAGCAATATATATATATATATATATATATATATATTAAGAATTATCTTGTATTTCAAAATTATTTTTTTTTAATTTAAAAAATCTACAATAGCAAAACATTGTTATTATTATTATTATTATTATTATTATTATTATTATTTAATAAACCGTGCACTATAAATTATATATAACTAAGAATATGCAAGTTAAATTATAAAAATATGCAATTAAAATTTACAATACTAATCTCGAAATATTTTAAATTATAATTTGAAACAAACAACAAACATATCAGATAAAATTATATACAAAATAATTTTAAGATGGATTAGCATTTGCTAAATTTTTAATTTCAATCAAACGGAAAGTATACCTTAGATTATTAGGGAAAATCTATGCAGAATTTTGATTATGATTAATATTTAACTAATTTATTGAAAATATAAAATTTGACTTACAGATAAACGGAAATAATCTAAAATATTTGATTGATCCGAAAGCGTGCGAAGCAGTCCTAAAATGTATTCCCGTTCTTACATACATAATTAACTGAGAACACCACCCCAAGATACAATCTAAATTTCTCCTCCTACGAGCATGATCGTAGAGGAGGTTGACGGAGATAAAACGAAAGAGAATTCAGAAAGAAAGAAAAACAAAATTTTTATTTCGAATACATCATGCTTTTTTTTTTTCATGCGGTAAAAAAAAAAAATAGTGAAGTGAAACGTTAGGAGTCGAACATTCGACCCACGTTCTCTTTCCCTTCCCTTTAGGTGAAAGAAACTAGGCGAAAGAACCGAAATGGGAAAAATATTTCGTTAGATTTTTTTTCAAGTCAATAAAAAATAAATAATAATAAATAAATAATATGTAATAAATTAATAAAAAATAGAGATTTTGAATTTTTAGTAGGCACCGTAATTTCAAAGCACATGGGAGTGAAATAATTAAAAAACTTTCTTTCGTCTGGTCCTGGAAATTAAGTTTATATATATGCAAGAACCATGTCATGCATGCATCAACTATCTTCTGTCAAGAAGCTAGTAAAGAAACTATATATTTTCATACAGTATTCTTTCCCTAATAATTATGCTTTGTAAGGAAAAAAGGGTTTTGGCTTAAAGCATGTTTAATTAATAGAGTCTTGATGCTTATATATTATCATTCCCAACTCCCTAGTATCACTAGCCGAAGCGAGGGCTAATATATATATAACTCATTACGTTTAAATCATCAACCCAAAATGCACTGGCTTAAGTCTAATTGTTTGTATTAGAATCTCCAAGCTATACTTGAGATCAGTGGCCGATTCTAAGTATATTAATTAACTAGTTCACACGTCAAAATTAGAAAAAAGAAAATTTGTCAGATAATTACATATGAGTGAGTTCTAATAACAGCATATTTTGTATACGGCCTTCATCTCTATATGAAGTTGGGGCTTGCCGAGTTCGAGTTGGCTTATCTATCCAGGTTAATATAATATCGCGTCAAAACAGAACTACTCTGCCAAACTTAATTGGGACGTCATGTTCACTTTTCAAACTCACTCATTGATGGCATGTAGTAATCAACTAGTGCGGCTGCTAAAGGTGTCACCAGAGCATCGCAAACCACCCTGCGTACGCCACGCAAGCAAGCTCGATCACGTAGCGTTAACAAAAGAGAATTAAAAAGGACTTGATTGTTGAGTTGGCTGTTAGCTAGCTAAAGATGGTACGTTGACAAGAGCCTTATCTAGATTTATTTTCCACAGAATCTAAACAAAGCTATATTATCAATCAAAGTGCGATGTATTCCGAGCGCGGACATGGGAGCTGAGCTGCCATTTGAATCCTCATTCGCTGATTTAATCAATGATTGAGCTGTTGCTGGGATACAGCTATTTGTAGATGTTGCACACCTATTCTATGTTGCGGTACAAGTAGTGCGCATGCACTTTGGAGGTTTCTAACCCCAAGTACAACTCATCCGCCCTGTGGTGCCCAGAACTGGCTCCACATGTTATTACAGAATTAGTTTTTTTTTTTTTTTAAAAAAAAAATTTATTTTTATGGTTATAGTGAATGAATATGTAACTTTCAGAAAAAAATTATGGATATCGAATATGACCATATATAAAACGCTGAAATGCTGAAAATACTTGTAGATTTGTTGCGTGTATGACATTGCTTAATTTTCGGAACGTATTATATATAAACACCTGTATATTAATGTCCTTTTGACTTTTAAGTCGATCATTATCACTTCATCCCTGAGAATAGTCCTCCCTCGCATCTTTTAGGACATGTTTGGTATTGAAATTATTTGAGGGATAAAGGGATATCTTTCTTATTCTTTTAAATACATCAGTAACTACGAAAATATTTTATTCTAGTACAACTAGAATAAATAAAAATTACTGTTGTCACTCTTCCCAAACACCTTTTTGTTTTTTTCTTAAATACTCTCCCACATTTTCCAAGACACTATCTCTCACCTCATTTGTTATGACAAAAGCGGAAAAGATCAAATTCGTTGGGCGCGAAAATACCAAAAGAGAATCGAGAAAGAGAGAAAAAAAATAAAGCATACAATATTTACGTGGTTCGGCCACTGGCCTACGTCCACGGGCGAAGACGAAGCGGAGACTTCCATTATAATCAAAATGGTGTACAAAATATGCCTCTCTCACAAAACCCTAATCCCAAAATACACCCATACTTATTCTCACCCGCCGCACTAAATCAATGAAATAATGGTATATTTATAATAGTGGCTAAATCCTAATACAATTAGGAATACAAATCCATTAAGATTAGGAATATTCTTAATAAGATTAGGCATAATCTAATCTTATCTTAATTAGATAAGCTAAACAGAATAGGGTTAGAAAACCTTTCGGTTCTAGAATTCGAGACATATCTAACATCATTATTACATAATAATCTTAAATACCCTCCCACGTCTTCCAAGAGATTATCTCTCATCTCATTATTACATAACAAAATTTGAGAGTAAAAAAATCATTTAAAACAATTAATACTTTTTATTCTTCGTATTCCTTATTATCATATCAAACACAAAATTTCTTATTTTTGAAATCATCCCAAATAATTTTTTACACTAGTTCCGTACTTTATACTTATTTCTGAAATAGCTAGTTCTGTCTTATTCCGTTACCAAACGGGACCTTAAAAAATATAACTAAATACTTAATGAAGTTAAATATAAAAATGTTGAAATTGCCCTTCTTATTTCATAATAGTATCTTTCCTCTTCAAAAGAAAGTCGAACAGTTTTGTTTTTATTTTTATTTTTTAATAACTCATATATATATATATATATATATATATATATATATATATATATATACACACACATCTTTTGTACTTTCGAAAGTACATAAATTTTTATACTTATAAATTTTTTTTGATGATGAGATATGTGATTCGATGATCAATTCTGTTAAATACAATCTACAATATTAAAACTATTTATAAATTAAATTTTATAATTTTTAGATATTGTTTATCAAATAATATGATAAAGTTTAACCTTATAGAAATATGAAATTCGAATTTTAAATAATTTTAATACTATAGATTACATTTAAAGAAATTGATCATAGAATTCAATGTCTTATTACTTTCAAAATGGCAGGAGACTAGAGATCTCTCTATATATAAATATTTATTTATGGTATTAAAAACATACCTGATGAAGTAATGAGAAAAGGAAATAAAGCTATAACAATTACACAATCAAAAGAATAATATGTAGAGATTTACGGTTAAGAGGCATATAGCTAGGTCTTAAGAAGTATGCATTTTAGCCTAAAATTAAGTAGTTTATTAATGGTCACTCCTGGGGCAGAGGTGGGGGCTCCGGACAGAGACATTTGGGGTTTAGCTTGAGTTAATGATGATGGGCGACATTGGATTGATCCCTAACTAACAGTCGGTCTGAAATGTGCTTTTCTGTCGCTACGGAAGCTTCTCTCACCAGTCACCATGATTGTCTGTTTGAAGCTAGTTGAAAATATGGTAATACATTTTACTGAATAATAAAGAGTTTTAATAATTGCGTATGTATGATAAATACCCGGTGACTGCTTATGGAGACAGAAAAGCACTTACCGGAGTCCGCAAATAGACACGTAGCAAGGCGGGGGAGGGGGGGGGGGGGGCGACAGCAGCGCAGTCCCTTCATAACATAGAACAAAAACTCAAAACATGAGTTCGGTGGGGTTATATTGGAATGGAAGCGGATGATGAGAGAGATTGATGCGGCCCTCTTTGGCTCCTTGCCGAAGGGGCACTTCATACTTTGGAGATGGGACCAAGAACTTAACATGGCAGCCGAGGCCCGAGTTGTGCTAGGCCTATGGGCTGGAGCCCGAGATACGACGTAAACATCAGGTGCCCCGAACCCAATATTACGAGGCCCAAGTCTTTTCGGAGCCCAATCTCAGCCTGAAAGGCCAAGACTGGGTTTAGGCTCTATAGGCCGAAGGTCTTCGGGCTTAGAAAAGGCCCAACCCATGGCAATTTTTTTTTTATTTATTTATTTATTTTTTTTTTTATTTCTACCGTTGATAGTAGTTTGTATCTAACCTTCAAACCGTTGTTAGGCCTCATTCACATCGTGCATCATATTATTAGTTGGAACTGGACCAAAGGATTATAAACTTTATTTCAATAGTCCAGTCCACAATTAGTGTCGAAGTGTTTATGGGATGAATGGCCCAACCCATCCCACTCTGCGAATCGGGCGTTCATACTTCATACTACTGTCGCGCCTTATTCACATAATAACCATACTGTTAGTTAAAACTTTGAACTGGCTAACGTAACTCACTATTCATCAGCCTGTATTTACTAATGAAACAGAGTATTGTGGCTTAGGATTTAGCTAAGAACAAAATTAGTATTACAAATTTGAAAACTCAAAAAAGAAATTATATATATATATATATATAGAGAGAGAGAGAGAGAGAGAGAGAGAGAGATATTTTAAATGTTATTTAAAAATTTGAGGCAGTACAAGTATCCCCAGTCGAAATATCTGTGTCGATTCCAACTCGAGTCTAACCAGACGGGTTCGTATAGGGGGCAGAGCCTAAAATCAATTGCCAGCTTATTCCTCGACGGACACGGTACACCCAAAAGAGGGTCGGCACCGGTAGGTCTTCTTTGGGTCGCTCAGGCTCGTTCGCAGCGGCTCGGCTTCTTAGCTGCAAAGAGGAAGAGAAACCCTCGCCTCGCCTCGCCTCGCCCCGCCCAACACCCCGCCCCTTCCCCTTCCCCTTCCCCTTCCCCTTCCCCGTCTGTCGCTCGTCCTCCCTCTCAGTCTCAGGTGCTCTCCTGCTTCCCCCATACTCTTTTTCTTCTTCTTTTTCTTCTTCTTCTTTGATCACTTGTTTAGCATCCTATGCCTCCCCACCGGGAAAAACTCTCGATAGATAGATAAATAGAAAGATATCCATCGCTTTTCCGCTCTCTTAAGAAGTTGGTGTATCTGCAGCTCTGCTGTTGATGCACCGGGCGCCAAAGATCGGAGCTTGCTTGTTGGTTGACACGGCTGCTTCCCTTCTAAGCCGAGGGAGGTACTCCTTCTCCTCCGCCCCCCCCCTTTCGCAACACACTCCCATCTTATTGGGGCGGCTATCGCCCGCGCCGAGTAACTCTGTGTTTCTGTATTGTTGTCAGGATTTGTTAACTTGCCTTCTTCAGGCGCCAAAATTCTCTGTTGATGGTATACATTGCTTGTCGTCTTTCTTTTTAGGGTAATATCTTCATTTTTGGTTTCATTCTCTGTGGATGCTCGATATTGCTCTTCAAATCTCAAAAAAGTTTATTTATTTTTCCCTTGTCTACTTTTTTTTTTTTTTTTTTTTCCTCTTATCCCTCAGCATTTCATCATTTGTATTTTTCTTCCAGTTATTCAGGCTATACTTGTTGTCACTTAGCTCTGGTTAAATGGCGAACAATCTGCAATCTTCTGGGGCACAGGTAGCACACCATCTTCTTCCATATGATTCGCTGAAGGCCTCACTAGTTTAACTTTCTCTTTTATATATATTCAGATTCTGCATTTTAATATAATATAAGCTTTTTTTTTTTTTTTTTTTTTTTTTTTTTTTCTCTTGATGTTAAATTTTGACATTTAGCGTATGATATTTCATTTCTAATAGCTCCCAAGGCCTCCGGTAGTAGGTTCTACCGGTCTTCCTCAAAATTTTGGCCCGCCGGCAGCTATGCAGGTGAAGCTGCAAGCACATGTTGGCATTTTGAGATTTTAAATTTGTTTAATATCTTTTGTCGTATCTCAAAATCGTGTAATATGGCAATTGCAGTTTAGGCCAATGGTTCCAACTCAGCAAACACATCAGTTCATCCCTCCAGCCTCGCAACAGTTTATGCCTACTGGACAAAGCATCCCTGGGCAACCTCAAATGCCCCATTTTCCTCAACCTACGCAACATCTACCTCAACCGGGTCAAGGTCCTCCTTCATCACAGGCAATTCCAATGCCAAATTTTCATCCAAATAGACCTATATCATCTGGGCCACTACAGACCCAACAGGCTGCTCAGGTGCCTAACGGCCATTTGCCTAACGTAGGTGGTCCTATGCCTCTTTCTTCATCTTACACGGTAAGATCCTTGCTGTATGTAGATAACTATGTGGTAGTCATGTTCTCGATGCTTGTTACTCCATATTAATCTTTTGTTATTGCCATTGTCCCGTCATACGGCTACAGTTCGCAACTTCATATGGTCCGCCGCCAACTAGTGTCAATGCCTCGCTGCAGTATCAGCCAGTGTCTGGTACACCTACCATTGGACAGCCATGGGCTGCGCCTGGGGGTCAAAGTGTACCTCTTGTTGCACCTCTATTGTCGGCTGTGCAACCATCTTCAGCTGCACCTGCTGCAACTCCTGTGAGCAGCCTTTTTCATCTTTTCTAGTTCCTCTGATGATAAATATTTTAATTTTCCCTGGAAATTCTGTTGGCCATGTACACCTTCTCATGACTTCTCTTTAACTTGGAATAATGCAGAAAACAGATGCCCAACCTAGCTCTAGTGAACCTGTTTCTTCTGACTGGCAAGAGCACACTTCTGCTGATGGAAAAAAGTATGTTGTTGTTGAGCTAGTGCCCCTACTTTATTTCCTTTAAAGGGATAATCTATGTTGCTTTTGTTAACTTCAAGGAGTTCCATTACTGGGCATGTTGGATATTCTTTCTATGAGTAATATTTCTCTATGGTATTGGCCCTTTATCACCCTTAAGTTTTTCTTGTAACCCTCTAGATGATCCTTTTTCTTTTGCTATTTAGATATTATTACAATAAGAAGACCAGACAATCTAGTTGGGAGAAGCCTTTTGAGTTGATGACACCTATTGAGGTGAGCCGTATTAATGGGACATGCATTTTCATATAATATTGCAACTTGCTCTTACTTTTTCGTTATATCTATATGTTTTAAAATAAGTGCTCATATTTGTAACTCTAGGTCTGTTGATCATAAATGTTTTACGAAAGCTTTACGTTCTTCTCTTTTCAAGAACTCTTACATCTTGAGTGAAAAATAATTGCTCTATATGGTCACAATTAAGCAGAGTTTCTATATCTCAAGGCAGAAAATAGTTGTTATTTACGAGTGTTTTAATATGGATGGGCCTTTTCCCTCTCTTGTGTAGCACTATAGGATAGTGTGACTGCAATAAACACAAACAATCATACTGTATATTCCTTATATTTTTGAAGATTTTGGCATCAACTCTTATTCACTTTAGTGTGGCTCTTTGTAAGAGGTAAGTTACCCTATTGTTTTTTCACTAGGAAATGACTGACAAATATCAGTAGTAAATTGATGGAACATCGAACTTTCTCTCTGGAGTCAGCGGATGCCCGGTAACAGTTTTCAACTGTGTTATTGATTTACTTCATGGCCTACTTTGTTATAGATAGTGTTAAAACAGCTCTTATATCATGATAAGCATCATTATTGGGCAGTGGCAGGATAATTTTTTTTTTTCTTTGTTGTTGTTGCTCCTATACGATCCTTTTGTGATTCATCCTGTTTTAGTTTGAACATAATTTGATCTAACATGAGGCTCGAACAAAATCTAAATATAATATTTATGTATTTTTTATTGCCTGTATACCAATTTGTGTAGAATATATGGCCGAGAGCAGGGAGTGCCGTTGTACTTGGACATGTCCTAGATCGATTATAATACTTAAAACAGAAAGAAGTATATGAAAAATATATTACCTTTATCAGGTCAGATTGCTGTATCATCCCTAATTGCAAGAGGATCTTGAAATTTCTACTGTTGACTTGATATATGTAGAAGGATCTGAGCCTTTTTGAGGAAAAATGGATTAGATTATTAAATTACTATGCCTACTATCTTTCAAGCTATGGCACTTATAGATGCTCATCTCAGTTCTCCTAGGAAAAAGAATGTATCTTATTTAAGGATCCTCTATGCTCACTTTAATATTAGACCAATATTAAATGACGCAAAGGCTTCTCCTCAATCATTTTTCTTAAATACAATCTATTTAGAAAATGCTTATGACATTTTTGTAAAGTTTTCTACATTTACGATGTTGAGTCCAACCAACTGCTTTGGACTTCACTGAGATTTTATGATGCTTTGCTAAGTGTTTTTGAAGTAGTTAAATACCTTGTAGGATCTTTAAAGCCTCAGTGGAGCTATATATGGATTATGGATTTCTGTAGGACGAGAATTAGCTGCACCTGATCAGACATGTGATGAAAAGTACCTTATAAGTTGCTGAGTTTGACTGGAAGGAGCTATCATATTTAATTTCCTGCATCTAAAACCTGCCAACCTGGCCTTTATAGGGATCACTGCTCGTTCCCATCATAAGAAGATATAAGACACTTGCTCTGTTACAGGGCGAGCAGCATCTGTCATGATAATTATATGCACATCTGACATAATCAGTTCTTAACATGAATAAAGCACTAAGGAAGTCTCTGTGACTCTAGATTCAAAAAAGATATGGCATACGGTTAATAATTTCTTATTTTAGTTTGACCTTGGAACTGGCATACGCAGAATAATGATTTGAATAAAAAAGTCAATTTCATTCTAAACAGTAAATATTCATACCTTTTTATTAATTTATTCCTCAACCTGAGCCACATATTATTGGAAATTCTGATTTGCTGTATTTTGATTTAGTTGCTATCAATAGTTTCTTAGGTTAATCTTTAGGTGCATGATTTACATTCTTCTTTGCAAGATATGGTACTCTGTGTGATGTGCTCTTAACTCCTTTTGTCATTACACTCTAGCTTTCAGCATCTCTTCTATGCTTATTGTTCATGAAATGCACTTAATTGTTTTCTTGTTTTAGCATCTAATGTGTTATTCTGAGTATGAATCAGTGTTTACCGTTGTTCAGCCATGTTATGTTGGTTTTCTGTTTTGCCTCTCTGTAACTAGGGTTATTTGCTTCATGGGAGTTGATTGTTGAGTAATGTGCTTGATTTTGACACCTTACCTGTTATCATCAAGCTTTTAGAGCTTTTTGTGCTGGATGAAGACCTAGCATCTTCGCGACTAACTAAAACATCATGTATGACATGTCAGTCTATGTGGTCTCTTTTCTAGGGAATTTTGGTTTCCCTAATTTGATGTATAAATTGCTACCTTCCCTTTGTAGAACTGCATTAACTGGCGCATGCATTGATCTCCACTAGTAGTATTTGAATAATGATTTTAACACGTAGAAATCTCTCCTATATTTGACGGTTTTCCATTTTAAATCAGATTATTATTTTAACCCTTAGATTGGTTGACTTCAGCCCTTGTAATATGTTAACTTAAGGGATAACTTAGGACATTTGATGCTATGTCTAGTTAGTATCATACTGGAGAATTAGGATATGTATATAGTTACTGGAGCTTTATATTGAATTCCCACCGTCACTGAGCTGTGTCTCAATTTTGGATCTTTCATTTTTCATTATTTTTTTCTATAGTTAGAGTGCAGGAACCGTATTGTCCTCCTAATTTTGACAGTCCTATTATTTCTCCACTCAGTAACTTGTTACCAATTTGTAAGCTGATCATTGAGTGGCCGTAACGGAAGCAGAAAAGATTGATTTCAAGTAGATTCTTTCCTAAATCAGAAATCTTATTAAATAGGAACTTTAATTAGTTTTTCTATTAAGAAACTTCATTATCATTGAAATCAGTCCATCTTTCGTAACTTGTTTGAACCAACGATTCCTTTTACGGATGGTGTAAGGGTTATTAGTTCCTGCTAAATTAAGGGAGTCTTGGACATGATTAGGTGAAATCCGTCTCTCTATTCTCAAACCTGTCACATGGCAGTTTCCGTTCCTTCTTTTTCTTCCTTTGATACTTTCCCTTTTTTTAACCATTTCTTTCCTTCTTTGCACTGCCGATCGCTGCTTCTATACCACCTTTACATTTTTCCTTATTCTTTGCTTTAATCAATCCTGAAGACTGCTGGAATCCCTGATTTTCCTTGCACTTCGTGATGTCGCCAATCTTTGGACTGAAAGTTTTGTTTGTATTTCCAGACAAATAGTGAATTATATTCAACTTCTGGTGATTTGTCGGGGGATTGGCCTATGATTCAATGTTTTTTGGGAGCAAAAATGATCTTTTGATGCTTATAACTGATTATTCTTGTTATTGCATAAACCTTCTTGTTACTTAAATTACAATTCACTGGCTGATTAATTGCTTCGGAGTTTGCATATGAAATAGTAGGATTAGGTTGGCCAAGTCTACTTTAAATCTGTTCACTTTGCATTTAAATGTCAGATTATCTTTGGACTGCGTGGTTCATCATAAGATTTGATTAATGTAGTAATATCGCAAGAAAAGGACTTTTTGTTAGTAGCCATAAGATTTCTCAACATTCATCACTACAAATTTGGATTCTAAAACTTCAATTTCTTTTCCTTTGTGGTGAAGTTTAGGCTATATCCTATGTTGGACCTAATTGTAGGGGGATATAACAATCAACGTAGTTTATGGAGACCATGGTTTATGGAGTTTATTAATAGTGCTGCAGCTTGCGGCTTGAGCCCAAGGTGTGGTTCTTGAACATAACACTATCGTGCATAGAATATTAATTGCGATGCTGGAATTAGTTTTCAGAATATTCGATTGTTGCAAGCAAGGTATGCTTTGATTGAAGATCCATATCACTACTGGTGGTTCACTACATTTGGAACATCAAGAAAAATAAGATAATGGATTCTGATGTTTGTTTTTAACCACGAAAAAGACTACATTGAGACAAGTAGTCCACATGTCACGCTGAGAGATCGATCTTGATCTCGATATCATGGGCAAGTGAAATTTTATTTCAATTGTTCTATATCATCAATTTAATGAAGCCTCCAAACCTGAAAGATTAATCTTGAGAACACTTAATTGTGAGGTAAGAAAGCTCCACAAAAGAGTGATTCTTAGTTTCTAGATAGAAAATGGTGAGGCGTGTTGATGAAATGCCATTGTCTAGTTTGACGGCAGGTTTCCATGTTCTCACTGTTTTCCAGAATAGCATAGCTCAACTCCCATGCAAGTTTTACATGCCTGTAAATTAGATGGTTAAGCATAGTAACTAATCGAACTCAAATGTTAATTAAGGTATTGAAACAATACACTTTTAATAGGTGTTTAGTTGAACTTATAAAGTTAAATCAAGGGCAGTTTGGATAGTTTACTAAATTATTATCTCGATCCATGATTACTTTTTTCTAACAGTTACTGACAGAAAAGCTACATCACTTTTTTTTTTTTTTTGGGTGGGGCGGGGGGTTGGATAGAATTCATGGACTATTAGGGACTGATCTGATGGTCAGAAAAGATGGGAGGCTTTTTTGGATTGCCATACAGGTTGGGGGTTTGAAAATTTTCCACGAATGTCACTATTCTGACTTTAACATGCTGCCCTGTGTGCTGTCTTTCATGCCTGCGTAGATATACTCTGTAGAACTAGGTAAAAACCTTAGTAACATATACTCTGTAGAACTAGGTAAAAAACTTAGTAACATATGTTACTGGGCGGCATCGCTTGTTTTCCTTCCATCATCAGTATGTAGGAAAGAACTGACAACTGACGATCTTTTGAGTTAGTAGGTTAGAAATTTGAGGGACTTTTATTTGTGAAAATGCTGAATGGCTATCTTCTATTCTTGTAAACATCTTTCAGTGGGAACGCCTTTTATGTTGTGCAAATCTTGAGGTAATAGTTTTATGTAATTTAATGTTCTTCTTCTTATTGATATTAACTTTTCCTGGTGCATACATTTGCGGATATGTTTTCTTCATATGCTTGTTGTGCCTTCGGTTATATTAATGTACATACATACATTTATGAGCCGGAGGGTGCATGCATCCACATTTCCTATGAAAACATTAGTTTCCACTATTGCTCATATTGCATGTCAATGATCAGTAAGTTGTAGCTCGTCTTTGCTCCTTTGGAGCTTTACTGTAATGATTGTTTGTTCTAAAAATCGCAACATGGTAGAAGACATGTTAAGATGAATTGTTTGTGATTAAAGTCTTTTAATTATATTTTATTTTAGTGCTAAGGTCAATTTCTTTAATTATTCCTTAATTTTGTGCTCATTTAAAATTTAAAATGGTTCAATTTAATGTATTGTCTCGCTTATTTGTTTGTCTGTGCATGTAACAGAGGGCTGATGCATCAACTGTATGGAAGGAATTTATCACTCCAGAGGGAAGAAGGTTAGTATATGTATTTGTTATTTCGTACATGTAGATGATAATCTTCTAATTGTTACTAATGTTCTAATTAGCATTCAGCTAGCTTAAAGGTTTTTTTTCCTATAATAATTGTTGTTATTTACTTTTCAATTGTTGCAGATATTACTACAACAAAGTAACTAAGCAGTCCAAATGGACAATTCCTGATGAATTGAAGGTTACCATATCTTTTGCTCTCATATTTCCGTGCTGAGCCTGAGTGTTGGCAGATTCCATGCCAAATGGTTTATAGAAACTCCCCTCGCCATTTCAATGGCTCAATAAATTACTTTCTTGTGTTTAGTTTGATGAAGTTGCTAATTTAGCCGTTTAATAAATTCTTTCTTTGTATTAATTTTGATACTTGCTCTTCAGTTAGCTCGTGAGATGGCAGAAAAAGCGGCAAATCAGTCAGCAGGTCAAGAATCTGGGGCAGCTTCAGCTGTTTCTTTGACCGAGATCCCTCCTACCTCGACGAACGTGCAAAATCCTGCAGCAACTTCTGTGGCAGCTTCAAGCCCAGTTGCTGTGACAGTCAATTCTGTGATTCCACCTGCTAATACGACTTCAGTATCACCGTCTGTTTCTGGCATACATTCTACCGAAATCCCTTCTAATTCTTCCTTGGGGCCAACAAACACACTTGGCATTTCACATCCTGGTCCTCCTCCGACTACCTTACCTGCTTCAGGTATTGCGAGTTCAGAGGGTTCATCGCTTACACTTGATGCTGCGACAACTTTATCTCGGTATGGATCCTGTGGTTCCCGGTGGTTCTGTATTCCTTATGTTTTTTTTCGTTTTCCTTGCTTCCCATGCGTCCTTTTTGACCATTTCCTTCTCTTCCTATCTTTGCAGGAGTAATCACGACAATCCGTCTCTAACAAGCAGCACTAATGTGACAGATGGAACTTCTGCTCAAGAGCTGGAGGTATGATTTTTTGCCGCTCTTTACAAGTTCTGGAAATATTGGATATATGTGTAAAGCAACTCGTGAGTTATTACAACTTATTCCCGAACCAAATGGTACTTAAGAGTGTTGTTACATTTGTTTCTTTTGCACGCGTGACAGACAGCGGATGGAAAAACCTTTAGGAAACTAACGATATCTAAGAATGGTATTTTGGATTATTACATGAAGTTGAAGAGGAATATTTCAAAAATGAGACTTTTGAGTTGCTTTTGCAGAGTGTAAAAATTCAAGAGCAATAGTAATGAATAAATTGTCGTAATGGAAATGTATTTTGTGATATGGTTATTCAGTTTTTCGAAGATTAGTCTGACCAATGCATCTTATTATTGGTTTTTTTTTTTTTTTTTTTTTTTTTTTTTTTTTTTTTTTTTTTAATATTGGCAAGGATGCCAAGCTAGAGCATGATCACATTTGCACTGTCCACACTCTCGCTATATTATTTAATTTTTTAAGACTTCCTATATAATTTGAGACTTCTTTTAATTTTTAAAATAGATGGCTTCTTGAACCTTGTTCTCAATGTTGTAAAAATATTTTGTGAGTGGTCAAAGTACTATATATTGCCTATGCAGTGGATTAGTTCATTGTGGGTGCATTTACAGTCTATATAAGATACAATATAACAATATGAGAATATAGTTGATAAATAAGATGGAAACCCAGAAGAATTTTAAAAAACAATTAATACTTTGTAGACTTTCTTATGGTGCTTTGAGATTATGAAGATTATGTTTAAGTTTCACGTTACTTATTGGAAGATTGTATTCCAAATACAATATAATGAACAGTCAAAGTATATTCACCAAGTTATCATATCACAATTGGGTATTCAAGTGTCTGACTAGTTAACATGCATAAGTCATGCTAAAATGTGTGAGATTAGACACCTTGTTCAAGGTGCCTAGTTATGTGGTGCAGCTGGTGCTTAGTCCATGTTCTGGTTGAGTCCATGGGGGCAAGTCGGCAACTGCACAGCATATGCTGGTGTATATGTGGCATGCACCACATTTTAGAATGCTCCTTGTTCTGACGATATCCGCATGATAAATTTTATGATCATGTTATGTGATTTGTTTAAATTGTTCAAACTTGTG
Source organism: Tillandsia fasciculata (assembly GCA_029168755.2). Classification (NCBI taxonomy): domain Eukaryota; kingdom Viridiplantae; phylum Streptophyta; class Magnoliopsida; order Poales; family Bromeliaceae; genus Tillandsia; species Tillandsia fasciculata. The sequence continues at coordinate 114,895 of CM054952.1, forward strand.
TTTTAGGAGGCCAAGAAGGCCATGCCAGTCATTGGAAAGATTAATGTCACTCCAGTGGAGGAAAAAGTAGTTGATGAGGAACCTATGGTTTATGCTAATAAGCAGGTAAAATATTCTAGTTATTACAGGTTAATATAAATTCTATTGGTTTGGGTTTTCTTGTAACTGTGCAAGTTGTTTACCCTGATTTATCTTTTAGGAGGCAAAAAATGTGTTCAAGACCCTGCTGGAATCTGCAAATGTTGAATCTGACTGGACTTGGGAACAGGTTTAATACTCGTTATCTTTTTTCAGTAATCATTTGATTTGTTTGCTTTTATGAAACTATATTTTGAATGTGCTTTCCAGACTATGCGAGTTATCATTAATGACAAAAGATATGGTGCTTTAAAGACACTTGGAGAGAGAAAGCAGGCATTTAATGAGGTTTTGTTTGATAGTTCATGGATATCTACAAGTCTACGGTTTTAAATCCTTTTATTTTTTCTTGTTCATTGTATTCTCTTAAGGTTTCTTGTAATCTGTTTATTTCATTACAGTACTTGGGCCAAAGGAAAAAGCAGGAGGCTGAGGAGAGGCGGATTAAACAGAAAAAAGCCCGAGAAGATTTTACAAGAATGCTAGAAGTAATATATGTTCTTCTTTGAGAAGGCTCACTTAATTACTACTTATCTAGTTTTCTCCGAGAATGTTCACTCAATTACTAGTTATTTCTACATTTATATGAATTCTTTTATTTCTTATGCAGGAATGCAAAGAACTTACATCATCAATCCGATGGAGGTCTGTTCTTTTATGTACATATTTGAAATGGAGGATGCTAGTTAATACTTAATAATATAAGGTTGTTTGGAGATTAGTTTGATGGCTATGTAGTACTCAGAGGTTGCTTCTGACATTTCAGTAAAGCAGTTACCATGTTCGAGGATGATGAGCGGTTTAGTGCTGTAGAGCGTGCAAGGGACCGCGAGGATCTATATGAGAGTTATATGGTGGAGCTTCAGAAGAAGGTTCATGTTCTTATTTTCGTATATGGCTATATGCCCACAATACTGCTTCTTTAGCTATCCATTGCACCTATGCCTTCCTGTTTTTGGTTTTGCAATGGGCATTTTTACCAGTTGTTTTGTTTTCAAGATTTTGGGTATCTACATCAAGTTTGACTTAAGTTGGTTTGATTGGTCAACTTAACCATACTGACTAGATTAAAACTGGACGAATTAGATTCTGTTTACTTCTGGACAGCAGTTTGTTGTTTTTTTATATTGGGGCAAGTTGTTGCATTTATTCTAATATGTCTTTCTCCAGGAAAGAGCAAAGGCTGCTGAAGAGCATAAAAGGAATATTATGGAATATAGAGCTTTTCTTGAATCATGTGACTTTATCAAGGTTTTCTTTGAAATGATCCATACTGTTGTAAAACAATACAAGGCAATTCTCGTTCTATTTTGGAAGCCTGACTTTCTATGCGCTTCACTTGTAGGCAAACACCCAATGGAGAAAAGTTCAAGATCGGCTGGAGGATGATGAAAGATGCTCTCGGCTAGAGAAAATTGATCGGTTGGAGATTTTCCAGGTCAGTGCTTCAACTCCCTTATCTTGCAAGCTAACTGGCTGCTTTGTTTGCTCACCGGAATGTATTGCAGGAGTACATACATGACCTGGAGAAGGAAGAAGAGGAGCAGAGAAAGATACAGAAGGTACAAATTGGTTTCTTTTTTTTTTCCCCCTCCCACAATGTCTATGGAGGGCATTCTCACGTTCTGTATATTAAAAATCAAGGAACAAATAAGGCGACTTGAGCGTAAGAACCGTGATGAGTTTCGCAAGTTGATGGATGGACATATTGCTACGGGTGTTCTTACTGCAAAAACACACTGGCGTGATTATTGCATGCAGGTACTTTTGGAATCTTGGTCTGTACATTACAGTCATTACTACATTCAAAATTTATAACATTTGGGTAGTGCTAGTGCTGTATCTTTTTAATAAAAATTTGTGATTGCTGCCATGCAGGTCAAGGATTCAGCACCCTACTTGGCAGTATCGTCAAACACATCTGGTTCGACTCCAAAAGATCTGTTTGAAGATGTTGCAGAGGAGCTTGATAAACAGGTAAACATTGCCCAAGGAGTTTGACTATTTGGTTTTTTTGCATTGTGATGTATTTCTTGTAGTATGTAAACAACTATGTTAAATTGGTTTTTTACGAGTGGTGTGTACACAAATTCTATATTGGCATTTTTTTTTGTAGATTTTTCTCTGACCATATTATTCATTCAAGGGTATGTAATGTAAAATTCGATATTATTCAAGGGTAAGAAATATAAAATACGATAACAGTATGATTTAATTGATTTGGCTCACCTATCATTATCTCAATAACTTCAGTCGTCATGTCATGACATCAAAAGTAGACATCAGATATGTTAATTTCATTGCCCATTTGAAAAATTTTGCTCATATTATATCTACTTAACTGATGAAAGACCTGTAGTTTAACTTATATTTTACTTTTGGGTATTTGGCAGTATGATGAGGACAAGGCCCAAGCTAAGGAGGCTATGAAGGTTGGAAAGGTAGTTGATGGTTTTTTTTTTTTGGGGTGGGGTGGGGGGCGAGGGGGAGCGGTGGGGGGTGTTTCTTTGTATTACCAGTAGGAGTAACCAGATCCTATTTTTCAGATTGTTTTGGCCTCTTCCTGGACTTTTGAGAACTTCAAATCTGCTATTTCAGAGGAAGGTATTCTTAAAGGAATATCTGATATAAACCTCAAGGTATTATTACTTTTTCTGATCTTTTCAAACTTAGGTTAGAGCAATTAGAAGAACTGAAGAAAAGCTAATTCTCCCCCGTTTTGTAGTGTTTCTTGACATTTCGTCAACATTTTATGCAATATTTATTATATTCAAAAGTGACGCAAATTGTTCTTCCCGTGTGTTTGCATAACACCTGTAAGAGATAGTATGCTGCAGATCAGCTAAATAGAGGCCAATTTTTCATTCAGGGAAGATAACTCTGTAAATGAGAATTAGATGTCTAATTTTGAATTGAGTTGCATCTGCTGTACCCTTAATTTTAGGTTTAGGACTCAACTTCCAATTTTGTTCCTGTTAAACTTAGTGGCTTATTCTGGTTTCTACCTGTAACTGTCCTGCACAATAAATAGTTCAGGGTGCTCAAACTCATGAGTATTTGATTCATCCATTTTAGTTATCATTAATTATGAGCGTTGGGGTTAATTCCCAATTTTTATGGTGTATGGTGTTAATCTTGCAGCACAGCTTATATCTGGAGGCTGCTTCTTTCCCTAACCTCAGAATTTTACTTATCAGTTAGTGACTTAGTGTACTCTGATACGCAATAGTAGAAAATCATTTTTAGAATTATTCAACTACTGTCGTGAATAAATGCAGTTGATTATGTTATGTTGATGAAGTCTGTTGTTGGTGAGTTGGTCCTCTAGGTAAAGTGTGGTGGATTTCAATTGATTGACCTGCCTTTATCTTTATGTTGGATGATGCGAGAAAACAAAGGCATTAGATTGTATTTGAGCTCAATTCTGCTTCTAGAAATGATTATTATCCCTCGAAGATTACTTCCAGGCTCCAGCTTAACTCAAAAGCAACAACTAGAAAGAATATATCAGTCGGCATGGTTTTTTACACTTCTGTTCAAAAGTCGCACCTGTTTTGAGTGGCTAACTTCTACAAGCCATAGCAATATTACCTTGCATTGACCTAGATTTAGTACATTGACCATTATAGGAGAGTCTGTGCTTGAGAATATGGTTCTTTTATCATACTTGTGTATAGCATATATGATTGTTGGCATGTTCGGCTATTCAAGGAGGAATTTATCAATTGCCTGTATGCAAAGCAACCAAGTTTGTGTCTCAAAGCTCTGCGCCACACTCCCCGTTCAGGTGTGTGCCTTCTGAGGCATATTCCCTTCTTCTTCTTCTTCTTCTTCTTTTTCTTCTTCTTCTTCTTCTTCCTTTTTTTTTTTTTTTTTTTTTTTTTTTTTTTTTTTTTTTTTTTTTTCCACCTCTCTGGTCATTCGAATCCTGCCTGTCAATTGAAGTGCCACTTACAAAGCTTCCAACACATGGAATCTTCTTACTCGAAGGCATGCTCGCATGCCATGCAAGTAATGCAATACGTATTGTGCCGATGGTTTAATGCAAGGATTTAAGTGTCGTGGCATGAGGTCATGCCGAAAACTTGCCAGCACAGTACGACACCGTGTGTTCTGAGCAGTGCCGATAAGTGCCGATAACAAAAATTACATGTGTGCCAACACATAAAGGCATGAAATATTTATTTTTTTTAGCAACAAAAATTTTAATTGTTTATTATGTATCTTTATCAAAATTTTTAAACTTTATTGAGAAAATTACTTAGTAAATTAAATAAAATAGGAATTTGAGGTGCGCCATCGGTACGGGGATTGTATCGTGCCGGTATCTTGTTGGCACGATACGGCTCGGTGGATACGGTCTGTGTTGATGGATACTTAAATCCTTAGTTTAATGGCACACCCTTATCTTGGGGGTGTCATTTTGAGATATGGGTAAAAACTTTCTATTCTTGTGTATACTATTTTGATTATTGTTTGCTCATGACTTTCCAAGTATTGCACTACTCCACATCAACCATGTGAATCAATTAGTTCTAGTCTTTTTTATCAGTCTTGTCACAGCTAAAGAAATATAGGATTGCTGGATTATAATTGATCAGTAAACAAGCAGTTCTTTTTTCACATATCCTTGTTCCTGTTTGGATTTGTTGTGGATATGTTATGTTGTCTCTGTAATTGAACTTTTGAGAAACACTTTTTTCAGACAGAATTTCTCCACCACATTCGATGGGGTTTGACATATTTTTTTCTTGTCAATTTGCAGCTTGTATTCAATGAGTTAATGGAAAGGCTTAGGGAGAAGGAGGAAAAAGAGGCTAAAAAGCGCCAACGTCTTGCAGATAATTTTTCTGATCTCCTCTACTCGATCAAAGTATTATAGCTTCACCTCTGTAAGCTGATATTAAATTATGAAGTGTTTGTCCAGTCATCATTGAATTATTTTTTTTATGTTATTTTGTAGGAAGTGACAGCATCTTCAAAATGGGATGACTGCAAGTCACTTTTTGAAGATAGCCAAGAGTACAGGTAATTCATGTAGCATCATTTGCTATCTACTTTTTCATTCGATTTCTATCTGTCTCAATTTAGAATGGAATCCATTCATTTTTAGGGCCATTGGAGACGAGGCATTTGTGAAAGAGATTTTTGAAGAGTATGTTGCACAGTTACAAGAAAAGCTGAAAGAGAAGGAACGCTTGAGAGAAGAAGAGAAGGTAAAAATGTACTTGTTTCCTTAGTCGGTTGTCAAAAAATCTTGCAGCTCAACAAGCCAGTACTCAGCTTATTTACTAAATGAGCCAAGCTCAATTGGCTTAGTGAACTGAGTATAATCTGACCTCGGCTTGCTCGATCTTGGCTGGAAGAAGCTCAAGTATAGTATCTATGGTTTTTTAATATATAATTGTAGTCGTCAAGGTTGTAGAATGAAGCGTTAATTTAGTGGTAAATTTTTTGTTTCTATTTCCAATGGTCGCAGGATCAAAACCTTGACTTTGGCTCTTTATTCTTGGAATCTTTGTTGTGAACTTTTGTTCCAGCGAGTGAACTTTTGATCTTTTGATTGGATAGTAAACGGATATTTAGATAGGAGATTAAATGGGTAGTTTCTTTGATGAGCTAATCTATCAAGCTCAAGGGAGGTCGATGAATTGATCAGCTGATCTTGAGCTTGGAGCTTTCTTGCTCGTCGCAAGCTCGATCTATGCTCGAGCTTGTCTAATTTGAGCTAAGCTGATCAGAGGTTTGGCATGGTAGTATACAACTCAGGTTTTGGCATGGCACGACATGCTGCATGATTTGAATCAGAACTGGGAAACTGTTATTGTCAAAGGTGAGCACCTGGCTAGCCTAGGCACTCGTAGAGGGTAGGAATCCCAGCTGCCTTTTGGCAATCCTAAGGTGATGCTCATTGACCCAAGCGCTCACTGACTGTGCCTAGTCAAGCACCTCAGGCAAGGTGAAATGTGACCAAGGGTTGCACCTTGTTGAATATATGTTGAGTTCTCCAAATGTATAAGCTCTCTTTTTTTTTTTGTGTGTTAATTTACAGGAAAAGGGCACTAGTGAATTCATTTTGACATTTCTATTGGCAGGCTAAGAAAGAAAGAGAAAAAGAAGAGAAAGTGAAAAAGAAGGATAAGGAGAGAAAGGAGAAAGAGAGAGAGCGTGACAAAGAAAAGGGAAAGGATAGATCCAGGAGGGATGAAACAGAGAGCGAAACTGCTGATCCGGACAACCATGGTTCGAAGGATAGAAAAAGGGAGAAGGATAGAGAGAGAAAATACCGGAAACGCCATCATAATGCACCTGATGATGGAAGCTCTGAAAAAGATGAGAAAGAAGACTCTAAGAAGTCACGGAGGCATAGCAGCGACCGCAAAAAATCTAGGAAGGTTAGAAAGAAGGAAATGTTTACTTAAAACTGTGTTCCAAATCCTCAAGAAATAATACGATACTGACCTTTTATGTATCCCCACATGTTTGAAATTCTAATTTGCTTTTTCTTGCAGCATACATATGCTTCTGATTCAGATAGTGAAAATAGGCACAAAAGGCATAAGAAAGACCGAGATGGATCCCGTAGAAATGGTGCACATGAGGAGCTTGAGGATGGGGAACTTGGAGAAGATGGGGAAATCCGTTAAGTGTCTGTCACCTTTATAGCTGTTAGTTATTCAGCATGCTCTCCGCCGGCAACTTTCCTCACTATCTGTTCCATACATAGCGTTGTCAGTGAGTTACCCATGCTAGACGTTATGCAATGATCAACTGTTTTTCTATTTTGTCATCGTAATCAACTCTTTTCTTGTACTTTCTTGGTTTATGCAATGTTGACTTTCATTTGTAAACTTTTTCTTAATGAAAGTATAATCTAGTTACTCCACCTGGCTACATGTTTCCTTTTTTTCAAAAAAACAAAAAGAATGAAGGTTGTTATGAATATAGAGAGAGCTGAATGTACTAAATTTTGGTTGTCCTTGTTCCTTTCCAGGTGTTCCTTGTTCCTTGTCCTTGTAGTTTTAATTTCTGCAGAGTGTTAAGTATCGGATGGTGCATATGTATTCTTTTGCATTTTTCTATTTTGCATAGTGAGGTAATTTTTTGTACTTTTTATATTCTCTGTGTATGCCGCTGTAATTGTAGGATGTTAAAAACTATTGCAATGATTGTGTCAATCATTTCCAAACTCAGCCACTAATCCTAATATATGGTTTTTCCTTTAGTAAATATGAATTATGCATCTCCCATTTTTTGTTCTGTGTGAGGAAGTGAAAGGCTTCTTGCTTCTGAAGGCATTAGCCTTTCTTGAATGGAAGTGAATTAAAGATGGAATTGCGATTGCATGCTTTGCAGAGAAAATTGTAGTATGAGAAGTATGTATTCCTTTCTGGCACTGGCTAGTAATACTGCTTTGCTGTACTGGGATTCAAGAACTTCGCTGTAACTTCACTGAACTATGAACTTGTTCAGGCAGTATGGTCGTGGCCGTCTACTCTCGATTCTGTTTTACCATTCCATTAGGTAAAAGGCCTAACAATTGTATTTCTTAAAGAGGCCCTTATAGTCTTACGTCCGTAGATGGGTTTTCCATTGTAGGGAGGATAATTATGCTTGCATTGCCAAGTTTTCGTTAGTGCCTTATGTTGTTTTGCTTGCATGCAAGCTCTTATTTACCATCGACGCTAGCAGTTTCAGTTAATAAGATCATCAAGCAAGCTCTTATTTACCATCGACGCTAGCAGTTTCAGTTAATAAGATCATCAAATAATTTTTTGATGGTTAGATCATCAACTGAATAAATCGCCAGTCTGCACTGTGTAACATCATTTTGGACTATTAACTGATGAACCGATAATTTGAGATTATAAATGAAACATCAGCTGAATGTATGACTCCGGCAGAAATGAAAATTTTCTTGCTGTATGGTTTAGGTACGCTCAGAAATGATCTGACCTTTCATGGAAATTCTTCTTTGTTACGGTACATGTGATATATTTCTACTGTATGCTAATGCAGTTATAAACAGTATTGTCTGTCTTTCAACTGCATCGTTGCAGGTTTGCATATTGATCGCAGTAGCTTTGTATGAAATATGCTGCGAATAAAGATTGATCCTAAATATGGAATAATGAAAAGAAGCATTATTTTGCATTGAAATCAAACTAGTGATGTAAGATGTGTCTTTCCAAAATTGATTAAGATAATCTTGTACTCAAAGAAACATAAAAGCGGGCTTAAAGTTTTGCATCTTATATAATTAATGCGGCACAGAGGTGATGCCAGACTGCCTGCTGGAGCTTACTGCGCTCGAATTGTTCTGTAAGTAGTGATGGGAGTGAGTTCAGCATTAATTATGCTTGATGAACATCCCCTTTCAATTCTCAATTCGGCCGAGGCAAGAGACTTAAAAATATTATATCTGGTTAAGGAGGCAGGCAGTATGGAATTTCGTTGGCTCAAGGCACATCTATTTTGAGGCGTTTGTGAAAAGGACTTGGGCAAATTTACGCACCATAGGTCAGGTTTGGATTAAAGAAAGTGTTTTATGAGTGTAAGATTGCGGGCTAGTTGTGATAAAGGCATGTTTTTGTCCAAGAGATGTATTTGAAGGGAGACAAATTGCCGTTCCAGGTAATAATGACTTGCACCATCGTTTACTGCATACTACGAGCGAAGGAGCACTCTGAGAAGGTGCTCGAGCTAGCAAAGACCAAAGTAGAATCGTTTTAAGAACTAAAGTCAATCAATGAGCGGACTCCTCAAAAGGACGATATTAGAGAGGCCAACAAGGCCAGCGACAGCAATTTGGCGATACAGATGGGAGCATCTTAGCTCTTTCTGCTGATTATATACAAGGCCACAATCACGCCACAAGCAACAAAATGTAAAAGAAAAACTCTTTTAAAGCATAAAGCACTGCTTCAACAGATAGACACCCCATCTGCTGATATGCATGTCTGGGAGGATTCAGGTTGAAGCAGCTGACCTGCATTGTGAGTAGGTCGCACTTCATCGCACTTCATCTCCATAATATATAATCAGTGATTATAAAAAGAATAATGATAATTCACACTGAAACAAAAGGAGAGAGAAAAATAACAAGAAAGAGTTGGTCCAGATTTTATTGCATGCCCCAGCATAGAGTAGCATACATTGCAGTAGCATGGGGATGATTGCTGAATTTTGTGCTTGGGCGGATGATACTGCCTCCCCAAATTACTTGAAATACTGGTAGTGGTAAACCCTTTCATGTTCAGCTTCTATTAAGATACTGTGATTGGTGGTATCCTGCACTTTTTACCTGAGAAAAACAGAACACGACAATTCATATATTGTACAAAGGAAGATGAATGTGAGTCTTCCTTTTTTTTTCATTTTCTGCAGCATGAAACTTTCTGTAGTAAAGGATATTTTACATGCCCATACTTTTGGCTGAGTACTCAAAGGTAATAATAGGGAGATAAAAACTTATTTGGAATCATGCTGTTCGACCACGGGCTAGGGAATCATAGAAGAGCTGGAGCAATTTTCTAGTGTCTTGAGGCTTGGTGGATCCTCACGAAGAAGAGGGTCCATGTTTTCATTCACATAATCAACTGATCTGGCTGCTTTCGGCTCCCAGTAACGAGCCCAAGTGACCAGGTATAGGCCAGCAATAATTAAAACCCCGCCAATAATGCTGCAAGGAGACAGGAATAGAAACCAATACAATGGGATTCAAATCGTCCGACTTATCTAAAATTATGCAAATAATAACACCATAGCACAAAGATTTGTTCAAATAGGACAGCCACACATAAAATCAATCATATCCACAAGAAAAACCATGAGAGAGATCATCTAGTCAAGTGTGACATAGATTAGGGACAAACCTTCCAAGAAAGATGGGCGTTCCTAGGAAGAGGGTTGACAAGAAGGAAGACATCGCAGGTTGAAGTGGATTGTACAATGCCACTAATGAAGGCCCTAAAATTTTGTTGGACCAAGTCATTATAGTGTAGTTAAAAGAAGAGGCAACAATCCCCTGAAAGTTGCAAGTTCAATATTGTTAGAAGTTTACAATGGTTTGACTAACCACGATGTATTTTCCCCAAAGCATTTTCTTATAATATGCTTAAGCGGAAAGTTCACTAGCAGCTATGTAAAACACATAGTATGTATTACATTCTAGAAATGAAAAAGTAGGTATATCGACTTACAGCATACAAGACGGCAATAATTTCGGTTGGTGTCAACATCCAGTCTTTATATCCAGTTGTAGCAAATAATCCAGTCAATACCATTAAGATAGTCGCGAAAAAGTATGAGCATGCAGTCAAAGATAGGCTAGCAGGATATGTCTTTAACACTGGAGCCTGCAAATTGAAAAACTTCACACGAATGTACATATACAAGAATATCAAAGTGTACAAAATAATTTGAACCAGAAGGTAGTAAAAGCAAGAACTAGATCCAGAGTAGTTGACAATACTAATTCCTTGTACAGAGGAAATCCTAGGGTAATAAACTTTTTTTCCTCAGACTAAATTAACAGCATAAACTATGTGGATTTCCTAAAGTAGATATTGAATCTTTAAAAACTTAAACAAATTCCTAAGTTTGACATTCAGGATATGCTGTTTGATTTTGTGGAATGTAAAGCAAGTGAGGCAGGCTTTGAAGCATGTTTACCATCCGATTCTGCTGAAATGCAACAATTCTGAGCAGCAGCACTTCCGTGGCAAGATCCTAGCCAGGAGAGAGTATCTCCCTAAAAATATTCCTACTCCTATCCAAACTAGGAATTATAACAAAAAATATGACGACCTTATCCCTGAATATCGATTCCCAGTTAGCAAGGATAACCCTTATTCTAGCCTATTCCCAAGCAAATGGTGACTAAATGAAGGTTCATTAAGGAGGTGTAAAGTAGAATTAAGGAGCACGAGCCAGTGGAGGTATAAGTAAAATGTAAAATGATTGCTGCTGGATGCAATACATTTAGCGGTCTAAAAGTAGTTCATGTGAAAAAGCCCAACATGTAGACATAAGCACAAGCAACTAAGATATTGAACTGCTATTGAATAAAAGTAGGAAGAAAAGATCTTCCCTATTCTAGCAAGTTATATTTCAATTCCTACATTTAATAACAGCATTCTAAGAAAGAATTAATAAAAGCAATATATATGCAAACTATATCACCAAAATAAAGGATATGTTTCCTCTAGGCAAGTTTGGTTGTTACATGTCTACTGCATGCCTACTGGATTGGAGTAAATGAACAGCTCAATACATCATACAATATCAACGGTTCATCTTATTAATGATCAAGTAATCCCTGTGAGCCGTGACAATATATTCATATAATTCAACCATAATTAGATTCGTAGAAGCAGAGCAGTTACATATACTACAAATACTTTATTCAAACTATATTTAGAAGGTAGCAACTACTGCAACCTAAAAAGACTTACGATAGGTCTCTCAACAGATATGTTCAAGAACTTGCATCAGTTTACTTGTTTCCTGTCCACAATGGGCATCTTATTTCTGAAAATGTATTCCTTATGCTATTAATGACAGTAAATCTTCTCAACTTCAACTTTACTCTAAGCATATCGAAGACTCCAAACTGGAAAAGAAAGGAAAGACAAAGTATTGACACGACAGTAGAACATGCCGTCTTCGTTTCATTTCTTTATTTCCAATGGGCATTATCGAGATTACTATCCTTTTGAATAAAATCCAAATCTCTTTCCTAGGCCTACTTTTTAAATATAAATAATAGGATGTTTTCTGAAAATTCCATGTTGAGTATTATAGGATCCACCATTGCAAGATTGAACAATGCGTCTGAAATCCTAATAGGGTATACCTGCAAAACTAGGTAAACAGCCATTAAGAAACAGTTTCCAATTAAGCATAAAACACCAAGGTACCACTTTTCAATTCCAAATCCCAGCATTTGAGATGCGAACCATCCAACCATATGTGAATTAGCATTAATGCTTGTCTCATTCTGGCTCACAATATTAGAGCCATCTAATCCATATATAGCAGGCCCTCTGTAGAAGATCATTAAGATGGCGCCAGAAACACAGACAAGAGTCCCTGCAACTTTCACCCAGCCATCATTTGAAAGCAAGTTCACCGTCTCAATACTGCGCCAATCGATAAGTACTATCAAACTTTCATACGAAACAGACTTGTATAAACGTAGAGCAAGGAGCAATCGAATACTCACCCTAATATTGCAGCCAAGATGAATGTAAAAACTGGTATTGCAGGCTGAACAGCTGCTGCATTAGTTGGATTTGTGTAGTTGAGACCAATGAGAAATAAAAGCTGGGTCGCAAAAATGCTAAAGAAGTTTTGACCATCAAGAACATTGGTTAATCATTTAGTTGACAAAAAAGACTCCAAGATTCTAAACCCAACTAAGCATACTAGATAGCATGGAACCTACCCAGTTAAACCAAGAAGAAAAAATTGTACTAGAAGGTAACGCGTCAATGGTTGGCGGATCCTTCTGCCAAGATAAATGTCAAATGGCACATAGAGTAAGTAAAACAAGTTTAGCTACAAATTGAGAGAATTAGCAAGATAATAGCACAAAAAAACATATAATAATGTGTATAGTAAGGTCAAAATAACCAAATTAAAATTTTGATTTATGATTTTCCCGAATATGCTACAAACCAATTCTTTCCTCAAAAGAAACTAAATCAATGACCATAAAACTTGAGCCAGAATCATTTCCAAGCCTGATTCATTTATTTATTTAATTTTCTTTTCACAGATTTGATAAAATAGGGCATCTGCTGAACTTTATGGGAGAGAAAGGTGCATAGTTTATTGCAAAAGATTGATCAATTCGCAAGCCAATTACAACTTTGATTCAAAATGCAAGAAGAGAAAAAATGAGGAGGTACCATTAAGATTACAGCAAACAAAACTAGAGAGGGAAATACCCTTGTAGATTAATAGAGAAAACTAAAATCTCTCTCATAGGACAACACACCGGCAATAAAAGCAATCCTTACGTGCCAAAGACTTACCACATAGCTTTACGTTCTACAATATGGTTGGGCCTGATGAGGGGCATGTTAACGACATGCAGACAGCTCAATGTTTGGCAAACCTCGCTATGAAGATCATGTCATATTGCAGCATACTAAGTCACGTGACATGTCACGAAGGCTATCATAGGGATTGGTCGGAGACAAAATTGCGACATACTAAGTCATGGAAGTGACTATTTTTTGCAGTTCTTCCCATGCATCAAGTGTGGGACTCACGAGAATTATCTGGATGATGATCGATAATTCTTATTGGGCTGAGTTTGAATAGTTCTAATCCACTGAAAAGAGTTTCAATGATATTGTTGATGGTAATCACAATATATCTCTCACTACCAGATAGAATAGGGTCACACACAAAAGAGATTGTGACTGATCGGATAGTTGGATCGCGATTTTTGAATCGCCTGAGAACTTAATTATCAATATGTTGATAATTGAACTAATTTGTAATTGTTACAAATTAATGATATTAAAGTGCAAATATTGCAAGAGAGGACTTACTAATAGTTAGTAAGTCGTGAGAGGACTTAAGTGCTAATGTTGCATTAATGATTTGATTTGATCAAATTAGGATTGAGTTCAAGTCGAATTAAATTAGGATTTAATCGATTGAACTGATTAGAGATAAGATAAACTTAAATCTAATTTTAAGTTTATCATCTTAATAATTATAAAAAGGGATTATATCCCTCTTTATACGTATGAGTTTTCTTTAAGAAAAAAGAAAAAAAGAAAAAACCCTAGCCGTCATCTTTCCTCGTCTTCCTCTTTTCTAAACATCCACATTAAAAAGAAAGACGTTCTCTGCAAGGGAGCTAGCACCCCGGTGAGAATTTCGATCAAGTCAACAACCTCGTGTGGATACCCGTAGAGGCCGGACGCGTGTGCGGCTTTAAAAGAACCAAATTTCACGATCATCAAATTGCGGTGTAGATCTTCCCGCACAAAGGTCAAGATTAGATATTCCTCTTCCTTTTAATCTTAGATACATGAGGAATTCTGTTTTGCATGGTTTTTGAGATTAGATCTCAAGTTTTTCATATTTGTTTATTTGATTTCTTTTTCCGCTACGTTTATTTTTGCGCACACGTGGTGCACAGTTAGCACCTATAAGGTCATTTTTGCAAATACAAATTTTGTAGGGCCATTTTCAAAAATATAAATTTTTAAAGTATCATTTTCAAAAAAAGCCCTAATTAAAATTATATTTATTTATTAACCTTATTCTCACCTTATTCTCAAGTTGGAGCAATCTTGTTATAGAAAAAAAAGACTGAAACTGTAGTTCCAGCCTTTACCCGCTTATTCCAGAGAGACGAGAACAACTGTTCCCATCCAAACCAAACGTGTTTTGGGGAACAAGATAGGAACACGAACTTATTCCAAGTCTTGTTCCTGAACCAAACATTGCCAAAGGTTCAGTGGGTAGTTGGTGGAATAGTATGATTAAAGAGTTGGAAATAGTCAAAGGAATAGATCTAACAGTGAAAAATTTAGTGGCACTAAGACCCCTTTGATTCGAGAATAAATTTAAAATGTATAAATTTTTTTATACCCGGAATAGGTATAAATTTAGGAATAAGCCGGAACTTGATAAAAATTGGATTATTATTGGAAATAAGAAAAATAGTGTTTGGATAGTTAGAATGAAATACTGAAAATAAGAGTAATTATAATTTTAAAATAATAATATTTTATCTAATTAATTAATATAAAATATTAATTAAATAATAATTAATATTTGTATAAATTAAAGTTTAAATTTTAGCGTTTAAATAATAGTGTTTAAATTTTTAAATTTATTAAAAATTAAAGTTAAAAAATTAAAAAATTTGTATAAATTTTAAAATTTTAAAATTAATAAATGTTACAATTTTATAAATTTATTAAAAATTAAAGTTAAAAATTTTAAAAGTTATAAAATTTAAAAATTTAAATTTTAATTGTCTCGAAGAATGTGCAAAAGAGTATGCAAAACAGGGGCTAAGTCTTTGGTGCTATTGATAATATATTAGCCGAACTCTCTCTCCATATATATATATATATATATATATATATATATATATATATATATATATATATATATATATATATATATATGGGTTCGACTACTATACTTTTATGAATAAAAAAGGTTTATACTCATAAGAGCTATACCACTAGTTCCTAAGATTTATACTATACCAACTTTACTACTGCACCAACCCTATCAAATTTCCAACTTGAATTCCACGACGATAATTTAAATATCTTAAATTAAAAATATAAAGGATTTCCAACATATTGGATTTTGCTTAAGCCAAACTAGGTACTCAAGCTACTAGAGAGCACTGTTTTAAAAGTTTTTACTAGAGAGCACTGTTTTAAAAGTTTTTACTCAGAATATCCGAATTTGAAACTTTTTGATTTATTTTAAACATGCACTTGAGTAGAAGAATATAAAATGAAACTGAAGCATGGTGGATTCCAAATTAGAAATTCTACTCTAATATATTGAATTTAAATTTTTACCCACATTCAATTTTTTTTAAATATTAATATATATTAATATCTAAATTATAATTTTAAAATTTTTTAAATTAATGCCTAAATTATTATAAAATTAATACATAAATTTATAAAAAAATATCAATTTTTTTTTTATAATATTTAATTACGAAAATACTCTCGACTTGTATTACTTTTAACCCCGTTTGGTTCGAGGATAAATTTAAAAGGTATAACTTTTTTTATACCTAGAATAGGTATAAGTTCAGGAATAAATAGGAACAAGATCAATTTTGCATTTGGATGAAAATTGAATTATTTTGGGAATAAAAAAATAGCGTTTGGATAGTTAGATTGGAATAGTGAGAATAAAAATAATTATAATTTTAAAATAATAATATTTTATCTAATTAATTAACATAAAATATTAATAAAATAATAATTAATATTTATATAAATTAAAGTTTAAATTTTAGTATTTAAATAATAGCGTTTAAATTTTTTAATTTATTAAAAATTAAAGTTAAAATTTTTTATAAATTTTAAAATTTTAAAATTAATAAATGCTAAAATTTTATAAATTTATAAATTTATTAAAAATTAAAGTTAAAAATTTTAAAAAATTATAAAATTTAAAATTTCTCTAAATTTAAAAATTTTAATTTTAATTGTCTGGAAGAATGTGCAAAAGAGAATGCAAAAAATTTAATTTTTAAATTTGTATAAATTAAAAAATTTCTATAAAAAATTTAAAAATTAAAAATTTGTATATAAAAAATTTGTACAAATTTTAAAATGTTAAAAATTTTAAATTTTAAATTTTTTAGATTTATAAAAAATTAAAGTTAAAAATTTATAAAATAAAAAAAATAAATTCAAAATTTTAATTTAAACTTAAAAAAAATAAAAAAAAAAATATATGGGAACAAAGAACAGCCTTGTTCCCACTCAGGAGGGAAATTGTTATCCCTCACTTTAACGGTTCCACTCAGGAGGGAAATTGTTATCCCTCACTTTAACGGACTATTCTGAAATATTTTTTTTGGGGGGGGCGGGGGAGGGAGAAAGAGGGGGATAACCCCCCCTTATCCCCAAACAAACGGGAGCTAATATTAAAAAATAAATGGCTACACAAGGAGAAGAGGGCATAGAAGGACTGGGCTGCATGAGGAGGGTAGGCAAAGAAGAACAAGTTTGCAGGTGAAACTGCAGCTTAGCCGACCTGGGGCTTGCTCAAGTAGATGAAGGTGATGGGGCAGCAAGCATCTCTGCACACGATCCTGCTACTGCTACTAGAGCATTAAAGGATTGGTGAGTCCGCGCATTAAAGGATGCATTCAATGTGATGATAGAAAGCGGAAGAAGGTTATTAAAAATTGAAGTGGGCGGACGAGGTAGGTTTGGAATTAAACGAGGAGAGGAATTGTGCCTAGGATTCAGAAGTATCTATGGAAAGAGTGATAAGACTCGGGGGGAAGGTGGGTTTATGCGGGAGCGTAAAGATAGAAAGGTGGAGCGCCCTGGTATTAATTCCGGTCATGTAGAGCCATTTCAAGTGAAGGGTGAAGGCTGTAAACTACTCCTCCTTAGAAAACTCACATATAAAGAGGTGGTGCTAAGGAAGCATTGGCAACAACCAACCATAGACCACAAGCGTACCTTTGGGAGGATCTCTCTCTCTTCGAAAGGAAGGAGGCATGCGAAGCCTAGGAGGGAGGGGAAGTGTTTCAGGTGCCTCGCGAGCGACCATCGTGTGGCCGCTTGTAGAGATCCGGTGAGGTGCATCACCTGCTAGAAAATCGGGCATCGGGCAAGTCAGTGCAAGAGATCCGAACGGAGAAGGGAGGGGATTCTTGTCTGCGATCTCGAATGACTCATCTCGCGCGGTTTCTCTCTTTTTCGGGATTCCCGTGGGATGGTATTCATGATTCAGATTTATATTTATATATGTGGATGGGTATATATGGGTAT
Source organism: Tillandsia fasciculata (assembly GCA_029168755.2). Lineage (NCBI taxonomy): Eukaryota > Viridiplantae > Streptophyta > Magnoliopsida > Poales > Bromeliaceae > Tillandsia > Tillandsia fasciculata. Next base: position 132,555 of record CM054952.1, read on the forward strand.
CAGGTATTGCGGATCCATGACTTCCAATAGACGCAAGCATCTATTGTTAATTACCCCCGTGAGATTGGGGCACCTTCGATTAAGAGACCTTTATGAGAAGGATAGAATAAATCGTATCCTAATGACCAAATCCTAAGTATATGCGTTAGGATTCAGCTAGGTTTGCAATTGACTAGATCCCGATTATATGTGTTGAGGACTAGTCGGTATTAAACTCTAAGTATATGGGTTAGAGTTTAATTGGGTTCAATTGGATCTAAGTATATGTATTAGAGTCCAATTATATTTGATTTCGCATTTGGCGTATGTTCCGGTCGGATTTGATCCTACTCGAAAGTAGAAGATGGCTAAGTCCTATATGTATTAGGATTGACTGAGTTTGATATGTTTTTTTTTTTTTACTCTAGTTATATGTGCTAGAGTAAAAGGTTGACTAACCCTAAGTATATGTATTAGGATTAGTTGAGTTGATTTGGCTTCTACCCTAGATATATGTGCTAAAGTAAAAGGTTAACTACACCCTAAGTGTGTGTATTAGGGTTAGTTGAGTTGGTTTGGATGAACTCTAAGTATATGTGTTAGAGCTCGATCAAATTTGATTTGACTAAATTCTAAGTATATGATTTAGAATCTAGTCGGTTTGGATATAATTTTGCCTCAATTATATATGTTAAGGCGATGAGATTGAATGTGTTTTGGATTTTTTTATTTGTGGATCGGATGGGTTATCAGTTTTATTTGTGGATCGAATAGGTTTTGAATTCTTTTTTATTTGTGGGTTGGATGGGTTTTGGGTTTTTTATTTGTGGACTCGGCTTATATTATATATGGACTAAATTTGGGGCAGTATGTGGACTGAGCCTATGTCATATGTGGATTGGATTTAGTGCCCATATATGGATTGGGCACGTTAATTATTAGGCCTCTTGGACTTAGGCTCCAAGTTGATTAGACCCCATTTGAATCTTGTTTGAAATCGACTTTGGATTCAAAGAAAGTTCTGTTTATTTCGATATCCCCTTTTATTTTATTTTATTTGGGGTACGAAGAAAATTCCGTAATCTTATCTTGGGGTTCGAAGAAAATACCTTATTTTATCTTGGATCCGAAGTTTTTTTTTTTTTTTTTTTTTTTTTTTAATTTGGGGTCCGAAGCAATTCCTTTTATCTTATAATTTAATTTGGGATCCGAAGAAAATCCACTAATCTTATCTTGGGGTTCAATCCCTTTTATCTTGTAATTTGATTTGGGATCCGAAGAAATTTCTTTTTGACTTAACCTAAGTTCGGATGTTCGAAGAAATTATTCGAATCGGTTTTGGGATGAGCCTAAAGTTAGGGCGTCCGAAGAAAACCCGAACCGGCTTTATTAAATTTGCTTTTTCTTTTGAGCCTAAAGTTAGGACGTCCGAAGAGAACCCGAACCGGCTTTATTAAATTTTCTTTTTCTTTTGAGCCTAAAGTTAGGGCGTCCGAAGAGAACCCGAACCAGGTTTATTAAATTTTCTCTCTTTTTTTTTGAGTCTAAAATTAGGGCGTCCGAAGAGGACCCGAACCGGCTTTATTAAATTTCCTTTTTTCTTTTTGAGCCTAAAATTAGGGTGTCCGGAGAGGACCCAAACTGGCTTTATTAAATTTCCTTTTTTTTTTTTTTTTTTTTAGCCTAAAGTTAGGGCGTCCGAAGAGGTCCCGAACCGATTTTTTTTTTTTTTTTTTTTTTTTTAACCTGAAAATACGTCTGAAAAGATGACTGAAGAAGTCGATCGGAGGTGCTGAAGAAGTCGATCGGGGTGCTGAGGAAGTCGATCGGAGTTGCTGAGAAAGTCGATCGGAGGGGTTGAGGAAGTAGGTTGTCTTTTTTTTTTTTTTTTTGATGTGGCGATGAGGGATATGGGGTGGAATGTGGGAGGAGATTGTTTTTTTTTGTGATGTCTTATTTCAGACAAGGCCAAGGAAAAATCCCCCTTTTATTTTTTCTATTTTCTCTATTTAGAGTGGGGAGAGAAATATCGCGTGGGGTTTGTTGGGATTTGTTAAGGGACTCGCGAGAAAATGTGGGTTTGTTCAAAAACTACCTGCGCGGGAATGTGGATTTGTTGAGAAAAATACGTGGTTCAAATTTGAATACGTTGGGGATATTCAAATTTCAAATTTTAAAATTTTAAAATGAATATGTTCAAATTTTAAAATTAAAAGGTTATGTTCAAATTTCAATATTGCGAGAATATGGTTATATTCAAATTTTAAATTTTAAATTTCAAGATTGAACGATTATGTTCAAATTTCAATATGTTGAGAGAGTATGGTTATGTTCAAATTTTAAATTTTAAAATTCAAAATTGAATATGTTCGAATTTTAAAATTGACCGATTATGTTCAAATTTCAATATGTGTTTAAATTTCAAAATTAAACGGTTATGTTGAAATTTGAGGAAGTATGATTGTATTTAAATTTTAAATTTCAAATTTCAAAATTGAACAGTTATGTTCAAATTTGAGGAAGTATGATTGTATTTAAATCTCAAATTTCAAATTTCAAAATTGAAAGGTTATGTTCAAAATTGAACGGTTGTGTTCAAATTTGAGGAAGTATAGTTGTATTTAAATTTCAAATTTCAAATTTCAAATTTCAAAATTGAATATGTTCAAATTTTAAAATTGAACGGTTATGTTTAAATTTGTTTCGAAATTGAATATGTTCGAATTTCAAAATTGAGAAGTTCAAATTTCGAACGAGAGAATTTGCTTAGATTCAAAAATTCAAAATTGAATTCCAAATAAATAGGATATGGGTAAGTTTGGATAAATCGGTTGAAAGATATTTTGAAATTGGGTTGGAAATTTGAATTTCGAATGAAATAGGAGTCTGAGAGATATTTTGAAATTTGGTTGGAAATTTGAAATTCAAAATTTAAAATTTAATTTGAATATAATTTTTGAAATTGAATTTTTAAACAGGAAGTTGACTATAATGTAAGGCCCGCAGGGCAGAAAAAAATAGGATCCGACTGATTTGGTAGACTAAAAAAAAATCGACGGAGCTTTGATGAGACCCATAAGCTTGTGTTCACAAATGGCCTAAGTTTGTGTTCACAAATGGCCTATTAAGGGATTGAATTTGCAGTAAAATTTATTGGACCCAAATTATTAATATGTTAAAAATTTTGGACTTATACGGAGCTTATTAGAAATATATAGACAAATCGATATTACGGGCCAACCATAATCTTTCCCCCTATTTTTTTTTATTATAATTTTTTTTTTATGCCAACAATTCTATACTAGGTCTGAAAATGGAAAGAGAAAACCGCCGACGAGAGAGGACCCTGAGCTCGAAGGCGTATGTCCCCTACACGGAGGAGTACCTGAGGAGAACGGAACTAAGGCGCAATGCGGTGCTCGAAGGCGTATGTCCCCTACACGGAGGAGTACCTGAGGAGAACGGAACTGAGGCGCAATGCGGTGCTCGTGGACGTGGCCCAACCGGTGGATCTGGGCCTCGCTCCACAGCAAACACTTGCCAATGCGCTACCTGAAGGTTTGGGGGGTACTCACATGATTTTTTTGTCGCCAAATGCAGTGAACGAGACTTCGTGATCATCCTGCCTGGCTGGGTCTCTGCGGAGACTCTCATCAGGAGGCACCTCATCACTCTTGAGGAAATATGGTTGAGATGCTACAGGTGGGGGCCTTACTGGAAAGCCCGTCCACATAAAACTCGATACTCCACATGGATACATCTCCGGAACGTACCTTTCGAGTGTTGGACGCCTATGAGGATAGTGTCTATGATCAACAAGTTTGGCTGGTTTATCAAAGCGGACGATACTAGTAAAAATATGACGGATTTGAGGGCCTACCGTTGCCGAATCGCGATTGACGACGTAAGAGAGATCCCGCAACGGTTAACCATCATCATGGGTGTCACGCCCCGAGTTTTAAAATCAGGTCTGAAAATTTTTTTTTTTTTTTTTTTGAAATCAGAGTTTGCAAACTGGGCGCAACAGACCGCCACACGAATAGAGGACCCCCTATCTCAAGAATAGAGACTCCCCTATCCATGCACGGCTAATCGACATCATCAAAGAACAATAGATATATCTCAGTATCTACTCTACTCAGCAGGAATAATCACAATTAAATTATTACGTCAATTATTTCAAATGTCTGAATCAAATGAAAGCTGGAAATGAAATGCGGAATAAAGTCTAAGTAAGTCATCCACAAAACAGGATCAGGGGGACAGCTCTATCGTAATCTGCTCACTGGATCGTCCCGCTATCTCCCCACCCGACGGACCTGGAAAATGGTCACCCAGGGGGTGTGAGATACACTGTACATGTATCCCAGTGGGCACGACGAGCCGAGGATCAGCTAATCGTACCTACTGGGTACTAAAATCTGCGGATAGTAAAAGATCTATAGGAAGCTGAAAGCACAATAACTACGGATAATCAAGATAAGGAAAGCGGATAAGAACTACTGTAAATCAGGATATGCTGGTAATCATAATTCAAAGTAGCAGTAAATCATACAGGCAGGAAATAAAAGGTGACTATAAGAATCATGCTGGAAATAACTGAATAATCATACAAGTGTGAATAATGCATCAACTGGGGAAACCAAATATCCAATCATACGCCACTATTGGTCCCGGGACCTCAGGCAATGCCACTGTTCGGCACCTTTTCGGCTGACATACCCTGTCGAGGGCTCACGGGTCTATCACCAGACCACTTTACCGGTAAAGAACAATCTCCACGGGGAGCTACCCCGGCCATGTTCGTGAAGTACAGCAGTGCATGGCAAGTCATCATGATCAATCTCACGGTCTAGTGACCGGGTAGTCGGCAACATGCCGAAGTCCCAACAGGGAATCATCTGTCTATGTCTATCAGTCGGAATCAATCAATCATGCATCTCTATGAGTGTCTATCATCAGAATCAACGATCATGCATATCTATGCGTATCTATCGATCAGAATCAACGATCATGCATATCTATGAGTATCTATCAATCAGGATCAATCGATCAGGCATATCGACGGCCAAATCAAGAATCATCTCAATGACAGGAATATAAAAGAGTATCAACAGGTATATATCATGTGTCTCAAGTAATCAGGATCTATCGGAGATAACCATAGAGCACGTATATCAAATCGGACTAATCATGAACATATGATCTCAAACACAGGTCTAGTCAGGTCAATGAAAATCAGAGGGATCATGCTATGTTACAAGGGATCGATATATGTCAGGCTAAGTCACATAGGTAAAATCAACAGGGGAAATCAAAAACAGGGGTCCAGCAAACCAAGCAACCAGAGGGCCAAAAAGCTGAGGCCCGGTTCGAAAGTAACCCACCTGGACGACGGCAGATTCCTCGAACTCCCGCGCTGCTACTGGGAGGCTGGTGCTAAAGAACTGGGCCCTGGATAAAGAGATGTGATCAGTAAATAATTCGCACTACCCTTTCCCGACAACGCGACACTAACGGAACGGTTAAACGGGTCAAATCGGTCATTTTATCGGTCAAAATCTTATTCCTGGTCAACGAGGACTATCGGAATTCTAACAAGATGTCCAGATAGTGCGTAGGTACTGTTTAAGGAGAGTTCATACTTCAAATTTGCATTTTAGTCCATAACGTATTTAAAACTGCATAAAATATTGAATTAATACATTGTTTCGTCTCGTTCTTAAAATCCGGGGGTCCAAATCTCACGCCGTAAGCTCCAGCGTGTTTGTAATATCGAGACGGAGCCCGTGCTCACGCAACTTGGGCCAAAACCAGGCCCAATAGAAAATTGGCCCATAATCCATTAGTGTGCAAAGTACTACCATGCTACAACTTAACACATGCATGATCTTTTTGAGATTTAGCTTGAGCCTAGGGTTAAGCATGGACAGAGGGGTGCAGTGCTTACCTTGCGCGCGCCGGAGGCCGGCCGGAAAGATGGCCGGAGCAAGGTGGTGCTCCCACAAGGTCTCGGGTTCAAGCTTTCTTGGATCAACTCCTGGTCGGCCTGCAACCAGGGGTGAGCACCGGGTAGAGGAGGTCTCCAGAGGCTCTCGGGTGAAGTCCGGGTCAGCCGGCGGCGGCCGGAGGCGGCGGCGGCCGGAGGTGAACACTTTCTACAACAATCGGTTCACGGTTTAAGATCCAGCAACAGGGGGCTTTTTGACCCAAAATAAAATCATGGGGAGCTTCATTCGGGTCAGTGGGTCATACCTGATGGTCGGCCGGAGTCCCGGAGCACCGGGGATCGCCGGAGAGGAGAACCCGACCAAGCTCGGGTGCAGATCTGGGACGCAAAATCCACACGTCAAGATCCTCATGCAAGTTGTTGGGAAGACTCTAGAGGGTCAAAGGAGCCTACCTGAGTGGTTTCCCGGCGACGAGAATCGCCGGAAGGACGAGGCGGAGGAGCTCGGTTGGAGCTTGGTGGCCGTTAATGGCAACTTCCGGCCGTCGCGACCGAAGCCGATGGAACTTGGACCAGAGGTTGGCTACGGGCTCCCCGAGTCCTCAGGTGTAGTTGGCCGGCGGTGAGATGCAGCGGCGGCGCCGGGCGGCCGTGCTCGGCCAAACTTGTAGAAACCCCGAATCTAGGGCACACTCAACCGGGTCCGATCCTTCCCCGATGACGCTCAAACCTCTCGGAGGTGATGCAGTCGTCAAGTGGACGAGGTTCAATGGTGCCGATCTTCAGTTGGACGGGTGGATCACGGCGGCGCGCGGGGTCGGCCAAAAAGGCAATAATTCCGGTAACAGCGTTGCCGCCGGCGATCGGGGTGGCGGCAGCGGCCCGGGCTGCAACCAGGTGATCTCCTCGGTGTCAGGAGCTTACTGGACGAGCCCAAAAACCAAAACAAAGAAGAAGTTGCAAGGTTTACCTTCGCCGGAAACCTAGGAGGAAGAAGAAGCCTCCGCGCGGCGGCGTGCGGCGGCGGCGGCCCTCGGGTTCACCTCCACTCGGATGCGGCTTCCAGCAGGAGTCCACCAGACCAGGTCTTGGTGATCCAAGGCCTTCCCGAGCACTCCCCCTCCACCAACCCGAGATCAAGATGTTTCTTGATCTCGCTTTTCCGGCGAGGCGGAGCGGCGGCCGGTGCGAGGAAGTCCGAGGAAGATGGCAGAGGAGGGGAGGGATCTGTGTATGCGGCTAGGGCTAGGGGTGTAGAGGTTTTAGGGTTTAGGGCATTGTGACCTATATGTGCATATATATATATAGGTTGATGCCAATTGCAAATAAGTCCCTCCAAGTCCCACATTTACATCCCAGTCCTTCACAGCAGCAAATTCTTACCATTAAGTCCCTCTCCAATGCATGGCACGCTTTTCGAGGCAACTTAAATAGGGTTTTAAGTGTAAAATTCACACTTTTCGGCGCGTTTCACGCTTTTCGAGAAGATTCGGTCGTCAGATCGAAAAACGGACTGCGCCATTGCGTTCAGAACGTCGAAACCGTTAAAATCCACTATTTGAAGTGCTATGTTCGGCTTCCGGACAGTGGATTGGCTCAGCGTTGGCGCGAGAGAGGTTCGAAAACGGGGTTTACTGTTCACTTGTACCCGCGACTTAAGTCGCGGGTCCCGCTGCTTCGGTGCTGTTTTCTGGGAGATCCGACCGTCGGATCGGAACAAGTTGAATATGGTTTTTCACTCGGTTCGACGAGACGGTCGCACTCGTGGTCTCCGATCTTCGAGATCAAGTCCAGATTGAAAAGCGATATTTCTGGCCCACTAATTGTGTAAATTATACTACAGAAAAGGGGCACTATCGCTATTTGAGCCATACGTGATCCAGATTCAACTTAACTTCAATCAATTTTATTTATCTAATTATTATAAAAATTCAAGTTCTTACATCTCACCCACCAAAAAGAAAGTTTCATCCCTGAAACTTATAACTAAAAAGTCTTATTCCAAAAGCCTACAACTTAAAGTTATGCTTTACAAATTGCTTATACTAGTTCATTCGGGAGCTACGAAATCAGTCGTCGGGTTTCCCTCTTGAGGCTCTCCGTGAGAAGTCAGCGCATAAACGCGTCCACCAGCCGGCTGATATCCTCCAGTAGGTGGTCGGGGTAGAGGGGGACGCCCAGATGAAGCTGAGCTAGGCGCCAGTTCTTGTCGTCGCTGTGAAGGTGCGGGTACAGGGGCGGTGATCTGCGCAGGTGCGGAACCCTGCGGGCACTCCGAAGCTCTATGTCCCAGCTGGCCGCACTTGAAGCATCGGCCATGCCTCTGATTGCAATCCCTTGCCCGGTGGGTATCCCCGCAGAAGACGCACGGTCGGGGTGGCTTCGCCTTCTTGTTCTGGTTTGGCTGCCCACCACCGTTTCCTGGATGCGCCCTTTTCTTGCCCTTGTCCCGGTCCTTGTCCGCTGCATTCCGCTCAGCGCGGGACATCTTGATCTCCGCCTCGATCGCGAGACACCGCTCCACGCAGTTGTCGAAGTCTGTGGAGAGGTGTGACGCGAGGTGTCGACGGATCTCTGTCCTCAGACCCTGTGAAAACAATCGTACCTTCCGACGCTCCTCGCGCACCGCCTGGGGCACCAGGTCGGCGATGCGCAGGAACTCCTGCTCATAGTCTTTGACGCTCAGGTCACCCTGCTTGATCGTCTCCAGATCACGTTCGAGACCCTCCTTAGTGGTCTCATTCAGGTAGTGATGGTACAGGGCGGCCTTGAAATCTTCCCAGGAGGTATCGGTTGAGCCCGGAAAGTAGCGAGCTCGATGCTGTCTCCACCATCTCGATGCCCGGCCATCCAGGCAGTGTGCAGCAATGTGGACCCTGTCCTGATCCTCCGTGTAAGCATCCTGGAAAAGCTTCTCCATATGGTCGATCCAAAGCTCGACCGCCCAGTGGTCCACGTCTCTGCCGTCAAAGGTCTGCGGCTTGAACTTTTTGAACTCTAGGAGGGCCGCCTTCGCTCGGGCTTTCTCTGCCCGATCGGCCTCAGGGTTGGCTGCAGGGTCAGCGGCGGGGTAAACAGAACAGGAGGTAGCAGACGCCGCAGTGGCAGTAGCCTTCGGGGCTGCAACAACCCCCGGTACCGTTCTGGAAACTGCGGCAGGGGCTGTAGCTGGAACGGGCCCCGCTGGTGGGGGTACGGGGTCTAGGTCTGGCTCTGCCGAGCACTCTGGCTCGGCGACGACCGGTGCGGCAGGGGATGCAACCGGTGGTGTGACCTCGGGTGCAGCAGGTGGAGGAGCAGGCGGGGCAGGAGTGGAGGGGCCAGCAGCCTGCTGCTGCATAAATTGCTGAAACATGCCGGCCAAAGTCGCCACCTGGGCCTCAAGCCGGTCCACACGGCCCTGATCAACGGGCTCGCTCGGCGTACTAGGTGGTCGGCCGACTCCACGACCAGTGCCCCGTCCGCGTCCACGACCTGGGGGACGAGCCATAGCTGCAATACACAACGGAGTCAGGAAAGGACTCCAACAATATATTTCGAAGTTCTAACCCCTAAATTCGACCTACCCATCGCTCTCACGTGACAAGTCATCCTAGGGTTCATCCTAACCAGTTCCTAGTCATCTTTTCCTAGGTACCGTATACCTATTCTCTGATACCATCTAATCTGTCACGCCCCGAGTTTTAAAATCAGGTCTGAAAATTTTTTTTTTTTTTTTTTGAAATCAGAGTTTGCAAACTGGGCGCAACAGACCGCCACACGAATAGAGGACCCCCTATCTCAAGAATAGAGACTCCCCTATCCATGCACGGCTAATCGACATCATCAAAGAACAATAGATATATCTCAGTATCTACTCTACTCAGCAGGAATAATCACAATTAAATTATTACGTCAATTATTTCAAATGTCTGAATCAAATGAAAGCTGGAAATGAAATGCGGAATAAAAGTCTAAGTAAGTCATCCACAAAACAGGATCAGGGGGACAGCTCTATCGTAATCTGCTCACTGGATCGTCCCGCTATCTCCCCACCCGACGGACCTGGAAAATGGTCACCCAGGGGGTGTGAGATACACTGTACATGTATCCCAGTGGGCACGACGAGCCGAGGATCAGCTAATCGTACCTACTGGGTACTAAAATCTGCGGATAGTAAAAGATCTATAGGAAGCTGAAAGCACAATAACTACGGATAATCAAGATAAGGAAAGCGGATAAGAACTACTGTAAATCAGGATATGCTGGTAATCATAATTCAAAGTAGCAGTAAATCATACAGGCAGGAAATAAAAGGTGACTATAAGAATCATGCTGGAAATAACTGAATAATCATACAAGTGTGAATAATGCATCAACTGGGGAAACCAAATATCCAATCATACGCCACTATTGGTCCCGGGGACCTCAGGCAATGCCACTGTTCGGCACCTTTTCGGCTGACATACCCTGTCGAGGGCTCACGGGTCTATCACCAGACCACTTTACCGGTAAAGAACAATCTCCACGGGGAGCTACCCCGGCCATGTTCGTGAAGTACAGCAGTGCATGGCAAGTCATCATGATCAATCTCACGGTCTAGTGACCGGGTAGTCGGCAACATGCCGAAGTCCCAACAGGGAATCATCTGTCTATGTCTATCAGTCGGAATCAATCAATCATGCATCTCTATGAGTGTCTATCAATCAGAATCAACGATCATGCATATCTATGCGTATCTATCGATCAGAATCAACGATCATGCATATCTATGAGTATCTATCAATCAGGATCAATCGATCAGGCATATCGACGGCCAAATCAAGAATCATCTCAATGACAGGAATATAAAAGAGTATCAACAGGTATATATCATGTGTCTCAAGTAATCAGGATCTATCGGAGATAACCATAGAGCACGTATATCAAAATCGGACTAATCATGAACATATGATCTCAAACACAGGTCTAGTCAGGTCAATGAAAATCAGAGGGATCATGCTATGTTACAAGGGATCGATATATGTCAGGCTAAGTCACATAGGTAAAATCAACAGGGAAATCAAAAACAGGGGTCCAGCAAACCAAGCAACCAGAGGGCCAAAAAGCTGAGGCCCGGTTCGAAAGTAACCCACCTGGACGACGGCAGATTCCTCGAACTCCCGCGCTGCTACTGGGAGGCTGGTGCTAAAGAACTGGGCCCTGGATAAAGAGATGTGATCAGTAAATAATTCGCACTACCCTTTCCCGACAACGCGACACTAACGGAACGGTTAAACGGGTCAAATCGGTCATTTTATCGGTCAAAATCTTATTCCTGGTCAACGAGGACTATCGGAATTCTAACAAGATGTCCAGATAGTGCGTAGGTACTGTTTAAGGAGAGTTCATACTTCAAATTTGCATTTTAGTCCATAACGTATTTAAAACTGCATAAAATATTGAATTAATACATTGTTTCGTCTCGTTCTTAAAATCCGGGGGTCCAAATCTCACGCCGTAAGCTCCAGCGTGTTTGTAATATCGAGACGGAGCCCGTGCTCACGCAACTTGGGCCAAAACCAGGCCCAATAGAAAATTGGCCCATAATCCATTAGTGTGCAAAGTACTACCATGCTACAACTTAACACATGCATGATCTTTTTGAGATTTAGCTTGAGCCTAGGGTTAAGCATGGACAGAGGGGTGCAGTGCTTACCTTGCGCGCGCCGGAGGCCGGCCGGAAAGATGGCCGGAGCAAGGTGGTGCTCCCACAAGGTCTCGGGTTCAAGCTTTCTTGGATCAACTCCTGGTCGGCCTGCAACCAGGGGTGAGCACCGGGTAGAGGAGGTCTCCAGAGGCTCTCGGGTGAAGTCCGGGTCAGCCGGCGGCGGCCGGAGGCGGCGGCGGCCGGAGGTGAACACTTTCTACAACAATCGGTTCACGGTTTAAGATCCAGCAACAGGGGGCTTTTTGACCCAAAATAAATCATGGGGAGCTTCATTTCGGGTCAGTGGGTCATACCTGATGGTCGGCCGGAGTCCCGGAGCACCGGGGATCGCCGGAGAGGAGAACCCGACCAAGCTCGGGTGCAGATCTGGGACGCAAAATCCACACGTCAAGATCCTCATGCAAGTTGTTGGGAAGACTCTAGAGGGTCAAAGGAGCCTACCTGAGTGGTTTCCCGGCGACGAGAATCGCCGGAAGGACGAGGCGGAGGAGCTCGGTTGGAGCTTGGTGGCCGTTAATGGCAACTTCCGGCCGTCGCGACCGAAGCCGATGGAACTTGGACCAGAGGTTGGCTACGGGCTCCCCGAGTCCTCAGGTGTAGTTGGCCGGCGGTGAGATGCAGCGGCGGCGCCGGGCGGCCGTGCTCGGCCAAACTTGTAGAAACCCCGAATCTAGGGCACACTCAACCGGGTCCGATCCTTCCCCGATGACGCTCAAACCTCTCGGAGGTGATGCAGTCGTCAAGTGGACGAGGTTCAACGGTGCCGATCTTCAGTTGGACGGGTGGATCACGGCGGCGCGCGGGGTCGGCCAAAAAGGCAATAATTCCGGTAACAGCGTTGCCGCCGGCGATCGGGGTGGCGGCAGCGGCCCGGGCTGCAACCAGGTGATCTCCTCGGTGTCAGGAGCTTACTGGACGAGCCCAAAAACCAAAACAAAAGAAGAAGTTGCAAGGTTTACCTTCGCCGGAAACCTAGGAGGAAGAAGAAGCCTCCGCGCGGCGGCGTGCGGCGGCGGCGGCCCTCGGGTTCACCTCCACTCGATGCGGCTTCCAGCAGGAGTCCACCAGACCAGGTCTTGGTGATCCAAGGCCTTCCCGAGCACTCCCCCTCCACCAACCCGAGATCAAGATGTTTCTTGATCTCGCTTTTCCGGCGAGGCGGAGCGGCGGCCGGTGCGAGGAAGTCCGAGGAAGATGGCAGAGGAGGGGAGGGATCTGTGTATGCGGCTAGGGCTAGGGGTGTAGAGGTTTTAGGGTTTAGGGCATTGTGACCTATATGTGCATATATATATATAGGTTGATGCCAATTGCAAATAAGTCCCTCCAAGTCCCACATTTACATCCCAGTCCTTCACAGCAGCAAATTCTTACCATTAAGTCCCTCTCCAATGCATGGCACGCTTTTCGAGGCAACTTAAATAGGGTTTTAAGTGTAAAATTCACACTTTTCGGCGCGTTTCACGCTTTTCGAGAAGATTCGGTCGTCAGATCGAAAAACGGACTGCGCCATTGCGTTCAGAACGTCGAAACCGTTAAAATCCACTATTTGAAGTGCTATGTTCGGCTTCCGGACAGTGGATTGGCTCAGCGTTGGCGCGAGAGAGGTTCGAAACGGGGTTTACTGTTCACTTGTACCCGCGACTTAAGTCGCGGGTCCCGCTGCTTCGGTGCTGTTTTCTGGGAGATCCGACCGTCGGATCGGAACAAGTTGAATATGGTTTTTCACTCGGTTCGACGAGACGGTCGCACTCGTGGTCTCCGATCTTCGAGATCAAGTCCAGATTGAAAAGCGATATTTCTGGCCCACTAATTGTGTAAATTATACTACAGAAAAGGGGCACTATCGCTATTTGAGCCATACGTGATCCAGATTCAACTTAACTTCAATCAATTTTATTTATCTAATTATTATAAAAATTCAAGTTCTTACAATGGGAGACGAGATCATTGACATTGCTGTGCACTTAGAGAGTTCGTAACAGATCCGTGAGGGGGGGGAGGGGGCGATCAACCATCCGCCGTCGCTGCCGAATGGACCTAACGGAGACCTCGGAGGAGATGGGCATCGAGGAAGGCCAAGGGTTGACGAGGGGGCGGCCGTGAGAGGGGGATAACGGGAGGGGGGTGAGGGAACAGGCGCGACAGACCTGGATTGGTGCTCAGAGCTGTCGGTCAACAGAAACTTGAGAAGGTCTGTGGGGGATGACGAGAAGCCGCTGCCAGGCAGAGGAGGGAACTCGCCGGTGGCGATCGCCGATTCGGGAGCAGGTCTGGGCAACGATCGCGACGGCGGGCAGCGGAGCGAACCCTTTGTGCGGTAGTGCATGTGGTTCGAGGCCGGTTGCGGGAGCGTGGCCAGGGGCGACGGGCGGGGCGGAGCAGGGGTGGGGTCGTGGCGCTACTCCCAAGACCAGTTGGGTGGGGGTGAACTGTCTTGAAAAGCGCGCTGCCCGGCTGTTAGTGATAGAGCGGCAGGGCGCAGGGGGATTGGCGTCGCGGAGGACCGAGTGGCGCACTTGCACCTTCCTGGGCAATACAGAACGCGGGGGGTTGTTGTGCAAGGAAGTGGTTGCACCGAAATGGAAGGTGGGTGCTGCCTTGGCTGCTTGTAACGGGGTGTTGGGTGGCACGAGTCTTAAGGGCTTGCATGCTTTTAAGAGGGGTTGGGGTGGCTCATCAGTCGAGGCATTTAAGGGGTTTGATGTGGAGCTGGTGGACCGTGGAGAGGGGGTGCATTTTATGGTGACCTTGAAAGGTAGAGTTGGGGGCTTTGTCATATGGGGGATGCTAGGTGTACACCCCATAAGGGGTGTACATCCTACACCTCACCTCATCCTGGGGTGGGGCTTCTTCCAATGGTCACTTCGATATGAACAGTGGAATTCACCCCACCCTAGGATGGGGTGGGATGTAAGATGTGCACCCCTTATGGGGTATACACTTATATTTATCCTTGTCATATTGGCTTTGAATGGCTTGGGTTTGTGTGTGGAGGTGGGTGGGCTTAGGTGGAGTTTGACTTGGGGGTGTGGTGCTTCGATGGACGCGAAGTGGAATTGGTGGGGAGGTGTGCGCATGTGGAAGGTGTTGCGGGCTTCGTGGGCCTTAGACGGAGCATAAGAGGAGGGCTTGCAGACTAATGAAGCTGAGGGCATGCTCATGCACGTGGAGGCTGCATGCAACTGGCATGACACACCTGCTGACCGTCGGGACCTACTGAGGTGCGGTTCTTATACCGACTGTGTGGGGGTTGAGAGAATGGGTGTTGTGGGCCCGCAATTCGTTGGTGGGGGAGGTGAGGGTGACTGCACGTGGACTCGGGCTATCCGTGTAGTCCCTGCCTTGCGATCGCGGATGCAACAAGTGTTTTGGACAAGGCAGTTGCTAGGAAGGCTCGGCTTCAAGATACCGGAGGAAATGGAAAGGGGAGGAAGGTGCGCACCCGGCTCAATCGAAAGAAGATTTAGGACCTTAGCTTTGAGTGTGGGGTGTGGCTAAACATGGGGGAGGCGGATTCCTTTATAGAATTCGCGTCTCACTGTGTGTAAAATGGGTCCTGGGTGGTGGGGGGTGGAGTCTTTGGTGGGGACTTTTTGGGGGGCGTGTGTTTTGAGGTTTGAGATGCGTGATGGTGGTAGCGGTTTGGAGCTCCTGGGGAGGAGGGGGGGCTTTTGGGGTCGTGGTATCTTCGGTGTCGTGTTGGCTTGGAAGGTTAGTAGGGGTCGAGGGGGGCGGGTGCCTGGGTGTACGATGATTAGTATTTGTAGTTGGAATGTTCGGGGGCAAAACGTTGTACTGTTCGTCATGTTATTTCTTCTCTACGTGGTGTCATGGTGTGTCTGCAAAAAACTAAAGTACAATTTGTGTCTTGTTTCTTTCTTAAAAGCTTTGTTGGGCCCTTTCTTGACAAGCGTTAGATTATTGAGGCCAATGGTACCTCGGGAGGACTGATCACGTGCTGGAGTTCAAAAATCTTTGACTGTTCCGAGGTTATCGTGCACACTTTCTCTATCTCGGTTCTTCTTTCCCACCGAACAAGTGGATAGCGTTTTTTTGTTACGAACGTGTACGACCCACACTCGGGAGAAGGGAAAGAGGCTTTCTGCTCCGAGTTAGCACAGCTTAAGAATTGTTGCAGGGGGAATTGGGTAGTGTGCGGGAATTTCAACCTTACCAGAAACCGAGAGGACCACAATAGTAGGAGGTGGGGAGGCAGCGCGACCCGTAGGTTTAACGAGCTTATCTTTGAGCTCGAGCTTATCGACTTGCCTATGAAGAACCAAAACTTCACGTGGTCGAATCTTCAGTGGCTTCCGTCTCTAGTGAAGCTCGATCGGTTTCTCGTTTCGACGGAGTGGGATTCGGCATTCCCGCTGTCGCGGTCAAGGCCCTACCCAGAGTAACGTCGGATCACTGCCCTATTTTGCTAACCACGGGCGGTAAGAACAAAAGACGGGGAAAAATCTTCAGGTTCGAAGAGGTCTGGTTAAGGTGCGCAGACTTTATGGCATGTGTCCCTAAGTGGTGGAAGGAAGTTGAAGTTAAGAACTCGAGGGTGCTAAACTTCACGGTGAAGTTAAGACACTGTTGGAATAGGATTAAAAGTTGGTGTGCTACACAGTTCTACAGCATAAGGGAAACGAAGAAGAAGTTGGCGGCGGAGATTATGGAGCTCGATAGGTTAGATGAGCGGCAGAATCTTCCTTCTTTGTTGTTTGATAAAAGAAATATGCTGAAGACTAGACTAACCAAGGTACTGGACAATGAGGACCTTATCTGGAAAGCTCGTGCTAAGCTAAGATGGCTAAAGGAGGGTGACGGGAACACTAAATTTTTCCATACTTACGCTAATGGCAGGAGGCAAGCCAATCGGATAGGTACGATTGAGGACGATGGCAGATGCTACGGGAGAGAAGAGTATAAGAAATCCTATTTCCTACAAAAATTCAGAGAACTCTTTGCTCCTATGGACTTCGGACCGACGTCTTTCGGGGACTGGAGTGCGCTATTCCGTTCGTGTCGACTATCTGATACAGATCGAGGGAACCTTAGCGCACCTTTCAGCTTGGAAGAGATCAAGGTAGCAGTTTTCCAGCTAGGTAGGGACAAAGCACCGGGGCCTCACGGGTTTCCACTCAGCTTCTATCAAGTTTTTTGGGATACACTGAAGGAAGACATTGGTAGAATTTTTCTTGATTTGCATGAGGGTAGAATTTACACGGGTCCGCTCAACTACTCCTATGTGTGCCTGATTCCAAAAAAAGAAGGGCCGTGGAAAGCGAACGATTTTCGACCTATTAGCCTTCTAAAGTGGATACAGAAGATTATCTCTAGGGTCCTTGCTAACAGATTAGCACCGGTGTTGGAATCCCTGATCTTGCAGTCACAATCCGCCTTTCTCAAGGGGAGGAACATCTCAGATGCTTTTGCAACGGCTTGCGAGCTAATCGGATGGGGTAGTAGGACGAGCTATGAAGGGGTCGGGGTGAAAGTGGATTCGAAAAGGCATATGACAAAATCAACTGGGTGTTGCATAAAATAATGAAGTGGTGGGGCTTTGAAGACAGATGGTGCGGATGGATACAACAATGTATCGAAAATGCTAAAGTGGCGGTTCTGGTCAATGGTGAAGCAACTGGTTGGATTAAGAGCAAGAGAGGGGTGAGACAAGGGGACCCTCTATCTCCATTTCTGTTTCTAATGGTGGCTGAAGGCCTTACGCGATTGACGGACGAGGCGGTTAGAAATAAGCTTATTAGAGGGCTTGGTCCTTCTGAGGAGTGTCGGGTTTCGTTAATACAATATGCGAATGATACGCTTTTCTTCTGTGAGGCCCGGAAGAAACAGTTAAGGAAACTAATATTCATTTGGCAACTACTTGAGTGGGCCTCCAGACTCAAAGTGAACAAAGAGAAAACGGAACTGTTCTACACCGGGTGCTCGGCCAATAAGGGGGTGAGACTAGCGAATATTCTGGATTGTAAAGTCGGTGTTTTTCCGACAAAGTACCTTGGTCTGCCTCTTTCTAATAAGTCCCTTAGAAAGGAGGATTGGAGAGGGGTTATTGATAAGATACAATGGAAAATTAAGGGATGGCAGGCGAAGCTACTGTCTAAAGGTGGCAGGTTAACGTTGGTTAATGCTGTCCTGACCAACATACCGATCTTTTTTTTTTCAATTTTCAAGGCGCCTAAGTAGGTCACTAAACGGATTGAGGCTCTTAGGCGTGACTTCTTTTGGAACGGCAACTCGGGAGAACGAGGGTGGGGACGGCTAGTTGGGTGGAGTAATGTGTGTAGGAGTAAGATTGAGGGGGGGGGGTCTGGGAGTTCTAGACCTGAGCGCAATGAACGCAATGAACGACGCCCTACTCTGCAAATGGTGATGGAGGTTCTTCACATCACATGACCTTCAGTGGGTCAGACTCATTAAGGGTTTGTATTATTCAAGGAGAATACCTTTGTGGGAGGGGAATTCTTTCAGGCCGACATCCCAGTGGTGGAGAAATGTCATCTGTAACAGAGAAATTTTTAAGGGAGGGGTGTCCTACTTGCTTGGCGGTAGGAGAATTATTAACTTCTGAACTGACAGATGGTGCGGCGAGATGGCTTTGCAGTCCCTGTTCCCTGACCTGTTTAGTGAAGTGGAGAGGAAGGCGATCAAAGTTAGTGATTGCGTCGACAATAATGGCTGGAAATGGAGGAAAATTTTGAAAGGGGTCAGATCGAGGAGGCAGACAAGAAGGGCATGTGTACAATTTTTAAAAGAGGTGGTCGGGGGTGTCACACCGGCTACGAGGGATGACGGCGTGATTTGGAGATGGCATAAAAAAGGTATATTTACCGTCAAGTCCACGTACAAAGTCCTTAGTGACGGGGGGGCTACGAGAGCACACCACCACTATGTCTGGTGCCTGCGTATGCCACTCAAAGTTAAGATTTCGTCTGACTTGCTCTTAAGAACCGGCTTCTTACGGCGGAGACCCTAGGTAGAAGGGGGTGGACGGATAATTTTAACTGTGTGTTTTGTGGCGATCAACTTGAGACGACCAATCATTTGTTCGCGACATGTATCTACTCACGCTTTGTGATCAGGATGGGCGAGGAAGTACCGGGGTTCGAGGACTCTAGGGATAATGTGCTCAAGGTGTGGGAGAAGAATAGATGCCTAACGGCCTTGGCTGCGAATTGGTGGGTGATTTGGAAAATCAAAAACAGAATCATCTTCTAGCAACGCAATACTGACCCCCTGTTCACTGTCAGCTCGGTTAAGAAAGAGCTGGCTCATTAGAAGGATCTCAGTTAGGAGAGAGTGGAGACTCTCGATAATAGTGCTTCTTTTTTTTTTTCATTTTTTTAGAGACCTAGTTGTATCACCCATGATCTAAATTCGGTTTTCAGTTGAATAAAACGGATAGCGTATTACCTTTCTCTCAAAAAAATTATTAAAGAATAAATAGTACTCATAAAATTAATTATCAAATTGTTTCTTATTTCTTAATTTATTTAAAAGTATAAAGATGATGATGAGAATTGAGGAGTGGGGGTATGGGATGGTGTGGTACCTCTCGCGGAAGTAGGCGAAGGGGGCAAGGAGGGAGAGGGCGACGAGGTGGCGGTAGACGCAGAAGACGACCTGGTTCATCCCAACATTGAGCACCGACTTGGTGAGCACGTGGAAGCCCCCGTACGCCATCTGCACCACCGCCATCCCCAGGTGCGCCCGCCACGCATCGCCCTCACCACCACCACCACCACCAACCCGCTTCATCACCACACCACCACCACCATCGCCACCAACACCCGCCATTATCCGATCCGATCCGATCCCCTCTTCGACCTTAGCCTTAGCCGCCGCCGCCGCCGCCTCCTCCTCTTCTTCTTCTTCTTCTTACTTCCCTGAGGCTATGGCTGTGTTTATATATCCTCTCACTTCCCCTCTATCTCCGATTGAGTTCCTTATGCATATTAGATGATCCCTCCCCCAGACCGACACAAAAAAGAAAAAAATCTATGTACCTTCTTTCCTTCCAGTCATTTGCATGCCCCTTTTCGTGGGGACAAAAGGTTTGGGGGCAATGAAGATGACTGGACGTGGACAAGAGATGAATTACACTACATTTTTTATATTAGCTGTTACTCGACTGAGCCGGAGATGTAAAGGGAAAATACTAGTGGATTAAAAATAGACACGCTTCCTTGTAAGAAGTAAGAAGGAACGAAGAGGAAGGAAACGGGTTACCTACCACTCGGTGGACGGGACCCCACCCCCACCGACTATCCCTTTCTCTGTCTGGTTTTGAGGTCTTCTTCACTTCCTCCTCAGCTTTTCTAACTCCCAGGGTACGGGCGAGGAGCTCAGTCCGAGATCCTATCGCTTGCTCCGAGTGCACCCCGTCGGCACCTCCCAACCAATGTTTTATTATGTTCCCGATAAGATCGAGCCGTGGCGGAATGGGGCCATGGGGATTGACCGGGTGCCAAGTCTCCGTCTTGGATGGACTGAGCCAACCCCCACCCCCCACAAAAAAAAGAAAAAAAAAAAAAAATAAAAGAAGAAGACAGTATGGGAGTGAGTTCAGGATTGATTATGCTCTTTCAATTCTGCCCGAGGCAAGAGACTTAACAATGTTATATCTGGTTAAGGTGGTAGACAGTATGGAATTTCGATGGTTCAAGGCACATCTATTTTGAGGCGTTTGTGAAAGGGACCAGGGCAAATCCACGCACCATAGGGCGCGTTTGTATTAAAGAAAGCGTTTTATGAGTGTAAGACGACGACGACGACGCGCGGGCTAGTCGTGATAAAATTTGAAGGGTGACAAATTGCCGTTCCAGGTGAATAATGACTTGCAACGTCGTTTACTGCATACTTGGAGCTTGCTAAGGCCAAAGTAGGATCATTTTAAGAACTAAAGACAATCAAGGCCACCGACCAACGAGCAGACTAGTCAAAAGGACTATCTTACAGACGTCAACAAGGCAAGCGACAGCAATATAGATGGGAGCATCTCAGCTGTTTCTGCTGATTATATGTTAGGCCGCAAACACAGCACAAGCAACAAAATGTAAAAAAAAAAAATCTTTCAATGCATGAAGCACTGCTTCAACAGATAGACACCCCATCTGCTGATTTGCATGTTGGGGATCAGGATTCAGATTTAGGACACTGCATGCTGACTTTGCAGCAATCATTCGCCGTTCAGGTTGAAGCAGCTGGCCTGCATTGCGAGTAGGTCGCATTTTATCTCCAAAATATATAATCAGTGATTACGAAAGGAATAATGATAATTCAAACACACACACAACTTAATAGCTGGAACAAAAGGGGAAAGAAATAGAACATGAAAAACTAATAGCTGGAACAAAAGGAGAAAGAAATAGAACATGAAAGAGTTGGTCCAGATTTTATTGCTTGCCTCAGCATAGATTAGCATACATTGCAGTAGCATCGGGATGACTGCTGAACTTTGTGCTTGGGCGGATGATACTGCCTCCCCAAATTACTTGAAATACTGGCCGTGGTAAACACTTTTATGTTCAGCTTCTGTAAAGAAACTGTGGTTGGTGGTATACTGCACCTTTTACTTGTGAATAATGGAACACAACAATGAATATATTGTACAAAGGAAGATGAATGCGAGTCCTTTTTTTCCCATTTTCTACAGCAAGAATCTTTCCGTAGAAAAGGATGTTTTACATGTCCATACTTTTTCTTGAGAAGTACTAAAAAAGTAATAACAGGGAGAAATTTGGAATCATGCTGTTCGACCACGGACTAGGGAATCATAGAAGAGCTGGAGCATTTTTCTAATGTCTTGAGGCTTGGTGGATCCTCATGAAGAAGAGGGTCCATGTTTTCATTCACATAATCAATTGATCTGGCTGCTTTTGGCTCCCAGTAACGAGCCCAAGTGACCAGGTATAGGCCAGCAATAATTAAAAGCCCGCCGATAATGCTGCAAGGAGACCAGAATAGAAACCAATACAATGAGATTCAAATCATCCGACTTATCTAAAATTATGCAAATAATAACACCATAGCACATAGATTTGTTCAAATAGGACAGCCACACATATAAAACCAATCATTTCCACAAGAAAAACCATGAGGGAGATCATCTAGACAAGTGTGACATAGATTAGGGACAAACCTTCCGAGAAAGATGGGTGTTCCTAGGAAGAGGGTTGACAAGAACGTAGACATCGCAGGTTGAAGTGGATTGTACAAAGCCACTAATGAAGGCCCTAAAATTTTGTTGGACCAAGTCATTATAGCATAGTTAAGAGAAGAGGCAACAATCCCCTGAAAGTTACAAGTTCAATATTGTTAGAAGTTTACGACGGTTTGACTAACCATGATGTATCTTCCGCCAAAGCATTTTCTTGTAATATGTTTAAGCAGAAAGTTCACTAGCAACTAAGTAAAATACATAATACGTATTACATTCTACAAATGCAAAAGTAGGTACATCGACTTACAGCATACAAGACGGCAATAATTTCGGTTGGTGTCAACATCCAGTCTTTATATCCAGTTGTAGCAAATAATCCAGTCAATACCATTAAGATAGTCGCAAAAAAGTATGAGCATGCGGTCAAAGATAGGCTAGCCGGATATGCCTTTAACACTGGAGCCTGCAAATTGAAAAACTTAACATGAATGTACATACACAAGAATATTAAAGTGTACAAAATAATTTTAACCAAAAGGCAGTAATAACAAGAACTAGGTCCTGAGTAATCCCTGTGACCTGTGACAATATATTCATATAATTCAACCAAGGATTTAAGTATCCATCGGCACGGACCGTATCCACCGTGCCGTATCGTGCCAACAAGATACCGGCACGATACAGTCCCGTGCCGATGGCATAATTTAAAATCCTTTTTTCTTAAAATTATTAAGTAATTTTTTTAATAAAGTTCAAAATATTTGATAAAGATACATAATAAGCAATTAAAAAATTTTGTTGCTAAAGAAAATAAATATTTCATGCCATTATATATCGGCACGCATGTATTTTTTGTGACCGGCACTCATCGGCATAGCTCGGCACGCACCGTGCCGGCAAATTTTCGGCACGACCCCGTGCCACGGCACTTAAATCCTTGAATTCAATCATAATTAGATTCATAGAAGCAGAGCAGTTACAAATACTACAAATACTTTATTCAAACTATATTTCAAAGGTAGCAACTACGGCAACCTAAAAAGATTTACGACAGAAGGTCTCTCTTGAGATACGTTCAAGAACTTGCATCAGTTCTACTTTTTTCATGTCCACAATAGGCATCTTATTTCTGAAAATGTATTCCTTTTGCTATTAACGACAATAAGTCTTCTCAAATTCAACTTTGCTCTAAGCATATCGAAGACTCCAAACTGGAAAAGAAAAGAAAGACGAGGTACTGACACGACAGTAGAACATGCCATCTTCGCTTCATTTCTTTATTTCCAATGGGCATCATCTAGATTACTATCCTTCTAAATAAAATCCAAATCTCTTTCCTAGGCCTACTTTTTAAATGGGCGATGCTACCTGTACACCCCTGACGGGGTGTACATCCTACACCCCACCCCATCCTGGGGTGGGGTTTCCACTGGTGATGTGACCAGTGGAAGAAGCCCCACCCCAGGATCATGTGACCAGTGGAATTCACCCCACCCCAGGATGGGGTGGGGTGTAGGATGTACACCCCGTCAGGGGTGTACACTTATATTTACCCTTTTAAAATATAAATCTAGCATGTTTTCTGAAAATTCCATGTTGAGTATTATAGGATCCACCATTGCAAGATTTAACAATGCGTCTGAAATCCTAATAGGGTATACCTGCAAAACTAGGTAAACAGCCATTAAGAAACAGTTTCCAATTAAGCATAAAACACCAAGGTGCCACTTTTCAATTCCAAATCCCAGCATTTGAGATGCTAACCATCCAACCATATGTGAATTAGCATTAATGCTTGTCTCATTCTGGCTCACAATATCAGAGCTATCTAATCCATATATAGCAGGCCCTCTGTAGAAGACCATTATGACGGCGCCAAAAACACAGACAAGAGTCCCTGCAACTTTCACTCGGCCATCATTTGCAAGCACGTTCACCGTCTCAACACTGCGCCAATCGATAAGTACTATCAAACTTTCATACGAAACAGACTTACATAAACGCAGAGCAAGGAGCAATCGAATACTCACCCTAATATTGCAGCCAAGATGAATGTAAAAACTGGTATTGCAGGCTGAACAGCTGCCGCATAAGTTGGATTTGTGTAGTTGAGACCAATGAGAAATAAAAGCTGGTTCCCAAAAATGCTACAGAAATTTGACCATTGAGAACATTGGTTAATCATTTAGTTGACAAAAAAGACTCCATGATTCTAAACTCAACCAAGTATACGAGATAGCATGGAACCTACCCAGTTAAACCAAGAAGAAAAAATTGTACTAGAAGGTACTGCGTCAATGGTTTGCGGATCCTTCTGCCAAGATAAACATCAAATGACACAAAGTAAAACAAGTTTAGCTACAAATTGAGAGAATTATCAAGACAACAGCACAAGAAAACATATAATAATGTGTATAGTAAGTGTTAGGATTTGATTAGATTTGTAGTTGAATCCTAGTTGGATTAAGATTAATATTTAAATCTTAAAGAGATAAGTTTGTTAAGATTTAAATATTAATTAGAATAAAAATCTATTTAGACTAGGATTTGGATAATTTTTTATGTAAGCTATAAATATAGCATATATGCTATTATTTGAGCAACGATACAAAAAGAGAGAAAAGAGAGAAGTTTTCTAGGTTTTTTAGAAGACGAGAGAAGGGTGAGAGAGATTCAGGAGGAGGGCTCGGGTTGAAGCTACTCTATTGCAGAAGAGAAGTCTGTGCAATCGGTGTAATTCTTCTCTTGGTTAATGAATCTTATTTTATCCGCATATTTTCTGTTTTGGTTTTCTTCTCTTTGTGGTTGTATTGGTTCCAGTTTTGTTGAGAGGTCGAATTGTTGGTAAAAATTCGATCTGACGTTTCCGCTGCGGAATCCCAACTCTAGGCGGTACCAACGCGGATTGTGGTATCGAAGCGGGTTGCGGATTCAGAGAATCTGGTACCGAGGCGAGTACCGGATTTTTTCCAACAGTAAGGTTAAAAATAACCAAATTAAAATTTTGATTTATGATTTTTCCAAATATGCTACAAACCAATTCTTTCCTCAAAAGAAACTAAATCAATGACCATAAAACTTGAGCCAGAATCATTTCCAAGCCTGATTTATTTATTTGTTTATTTTTCTCTTCACAGGTTTGATAAAATAGGGCATCTGCTGAACTTTATGGGAGAGGCATCTGCTGAACTTTATGGGAGAGAAAGGTTCATAGTTTATTGCAAAAGATTGATCAATTCGCAAGCCAATTACAACTTCGATTCAAAATGCAAGAAGAGAAAAAACGAGGAAGTACCATTAAGATTAAAGCGAACAAAACTAGAGAGGGAAATACCCTTGTAGATTAGTAGAGAAAACTAAAATCTATCTCATAGGACAACATACCAGAAACGAAAGCAATCCTTATGTGCCAAAGACTTAGCACATAGCTTTACATTCTACAGCATGGTTGGGCCTGATGAGAGGCATGTTAACGACATGCAGACAGCTCAATGTTTGGCAAACCTCGCTATGAAGATCATGTCATATTGCAACATACTAAGTCGCGTGACATGTTGCTAACATCATACTTATCCATCAAATTAGTATATAATCAATCATATTTTATAAGAGAAATATCAATTGTAAAGTAAAGAATGCAAATTTTTTCCCTTTATCACAAATATTGCCTCATGCATAAACTCTATTTGCATGCTAGTTGTTTAATGGAGCCCCGTCTAGAAGGAACTTTTTGATTGAATCATTCGAAAACAAGATCTAAGTATAAGCCACTTGCTTATTAAGAGATTGAGTACCTCTCTTAGAAGTAGTTAACCACAGAACCAGTATACAAATCATTTTGGAGCATGTTGATCTCTAGGTTCATTACAAGGTGAAACTTATGCAGCCGTTTCTCAATGCTGTCGATGTTACCTGACTTACGTGTCCTGCGAGAAAAAATTGTACCGATAGTTTTGGATTTTAGCTGGACTTCTCGCATTTTGAATATGAAGAAGACCATCTCTGAGGAGATTCTTAAGCTGGACTTGTTGGAGGAATGTCAGAATTTGACCTCTCTGCAACAAGAGCACCGCGAGCTGCTAAAGACACAGTTGAGAAGGATTGTAAGGGATGAGGAACTTCTTTGGAAGACTAGAGCCAAACAACATTGGTTAAAAGAAGGGGATGGGAACACCAAGTACTTTCACGCGATGGAAAATGGGAGGAAACGTGCCAATCATATCGAGTTAATAGAGGACGAAGGGAGACAATTCATAA
Organism: Tillandsia fasciculata; assembly: GCA_029168755.2. NCBI lineage: Eukaryota > Viridiplantae > Streptophyta > Magnoliopsida > Poales > Bromeliaceae > Tillandsia > Tillandsia fasciculata. The sequence continues at coordinate 158,604 of CM054952.1, forward strand.
GGGCGAACGAGAAGAGCGATTACTTCTACAATAAGTTCAAAGAAAGATTTGCTTCAGAGAACACCAACTCCGCGTCTATAGGAGACTGGAGTGAAATTTTCAGTAACCGTACCTTCTTAGGTTCCTATGAACTTACAACCCCCTTTACGATCGAGGAGATAAGATTGGCCACTTTTCAATTAGGAGGAGAAAAAGCACCTGGACCGGACGGTTTCAACCTACTTTTCTTCTAGAAGTTTTGGGAGGTGATTAAAGCGGATCTTTACAACATCTTCGTAGATCTGTTCGAAGGCAACTTGAATACCGGACCTTTAGACTACTCTCATATCTGCCTTATCTCCCCCAAAAAAAAGAGCTACAACAGCTAATGACTTCAAGCAGATCTGTCTTATTAATAGTGTGCAAAAGATCATTTCAAAGGTACTAGCTAACATATTAGAAAGGAAGATGCATAAGATCATCTCACCCTCGCAAACGGCTTTCTTAAAGGGTAGTTTAATCCTAGACTTGTTTGTCACTACAAGTGAGATCATTAATTGGGGGTCTAAAGTTAGTACGGAATCTGTTGGTATAAAAGCAAATTTTGAAAAGGCTTTTGATAGAGTGAATTGGGAATTCCTTAGAAAAATTTTAAAGTGGTTAGGGACTAATCAGAAATGGTGTGGCTGGATTGATCAGTGTATCTCAAACGCTAAGGTCGCAATTTTGATTAACGGGGCTCCCACGAAATGGATCAAACTGAAGAGAGGCCTACGCCAAGGAGACCCTTTGTCCCCATTTCTCTATCTTCTAGTGGCCGAAGGTATGGCTAGGATGCTGGAGAGAGCGATCAGTAACACACTTCTTACAAGGGTAGGTCCGACCGACGAGGCTAAGATCGCGATTATTCAATATGCGGACGACACTATCTTCTTCTACGAAGCGAAAGAGAGACAGGTTCGGAATCTTAGATTCGTGTGGCAATTATTTGAATGTGCATCTGGCCTAAAAATTAACAGGAGCAAGTCGGAGTTGTTCTATTTAGGCACCAGAACCAACATGGGAGAGAGGCTTGCGAAGATCTTAGATTGTAAAGTCAGAACTTTTCCGATCAGGTACCTTGGGCTACCACTAACGAGAGGTCGTTAACGGAAGGAGGATTGGTAGAGCATCATAAGTAAAATCGAGAAAAGAAATGAAGGGTGGCAGGCCAAATTAGTCTCTCAGGGAGGGAGACTGACTCTTGTCAACTCGGTACTCTCTAACATACCACTCTACTTCTTTTCTGTCTTCAGAGCTCCTAAATGGGTACTACGTCATGTCGACTCTTTGAGGCAGGCTTTTTTTTGGAAAGGCGAGGTTCGCATTTTGGGGGGGCACTGTTTGGTGAACTGGCAAGTGGTCTGTAGAGATCGAAAAAAAGGAGGTCTAGGTATCCTGAACCTAGATAACTTTAACACTGCGTTACTGGTGAAATGGTGGTGGCGATTTTTCTCTAGCAAGCAAATTATTTAGGCTCCTCTCATCGAAGGAATCTATTACACCCGTAGGAGACCGCTTAAAGAAGGGGCCTCGTTTAAACCATTCTCTCAGTGGTGGCGGAGTGTCTTAGGGACTAGCGAAGCTTTTAAGTGCGGTATCATCTTTTCAGTTGGAGATGGTAGCAGGACGAGTTTCTGGTCAGACAATTGGCTAGGCAGCATGGCCCTAAGTATCCAGTTCTTTTGCGTCTACAATGCTGTGCAGAGCAAATTATGCTGGGTGAAGGACTGTTATGGGGCTAACGGGTGGAGATGGAGAAAAATCCTATCGGGATTTGCAGCGAGCTCTACTTTCGAGAATGAGACGATAAGGATTCTAAAAGAATCGCTCGCAAACACGCAGCTATCTAACAGAAGGGATGTTGTTAGATGGAGATGGACGCCCTCGGAAACGTTCTCGGTTAAATCTATGTATAGATTTTTGCAGGATAGTGGCATTCACGACAGACGCTTCGTTCAATTGTGGAAAACCAATATTCCACTGAAGGTCAAAATTTTTGTTTGGCTAGTCCTAAAGCGACGGGTACTTACAACAGACAATTTATTAAAGAGAGGATGGAGCGGTGATGATATTTGTGTTCTTTGTTGGAGGGCATCCGAGACGGTAGATCATCTTTTTGTTTGCTGTGATACCTCCAAAAGCATTCTGGAGGGCTTACTCGCAAATAAGGCGAAAGCGCGCTCCTGCACAGCGGTGGATAAATTGTTGGGAGCAAGTAAAATCAAAGAAGGAGCATACGGTAGAAGGGAACTAGTTACTATAGCCACAACATGGTGGACCATCTGGCTAGAGCGCAACCGTAGACGTTTTGAAAATAAGAAACTCGAGGTGGGGAATTTTTTTGCGCGCATCAGGTCGACTCGTTTGGATTGGACCTTTTTCTGCGCGGGTTAAGTTTTTTTTTTCGCAAGGCTTCTTTTGTGTTTTGAAGCCTGGCTGCCTCTTCCATGCAGCCGAGTTCATTTTTCCTATGAATGAAGCGGCAACATGCTGTCTTCTCTCTCTCTCTCAAAAAAAAAAAAAAAAAAAAAAAAAAAAAAAAAAAAAAAAAAAAAATCCTGTATAATTATTAAGTATCATTAGGAGTTAGTAGAAAAGAAAAATGTACCCATAAAAATAATTTCATATCTAACAAAACATACAGAAAGAGATCTTATACCTCAAGACACTCATTCATAGTTATATGAACAATAACAACATTCACTGTTCTAGAACATTTGCCAAACAAGTCTCATCTTTTTTCCTTAATTGTTTAGCCAGCTCAATTTGTCAATCTTTTAGACAACAAGCACTGTAAGAAGAATGTTTTAATTTGTTTTCTATGTTAGATATGGAAGATCTGAAAGTATGAAAGTTGATCGCTCTTCTAATGTGTTCCTTACATTGTTCTTTTCCTCTTGCTGAATCGGACAACTAGATGCGTTTCTGAGTCTGACAATCACATCTGTGATTGTATCATGCATGCACCTTATAAGACGAAACATTTTGCTCATCTGCTTCCAGATATTTTTCGAGTTCCAAACTTGCAATCGCATTTAATTTGGGTTACTCTTATCAAATGAATATAATTCATAAGCACCTGTCTAATCAAGCTCATTCCTTTGTTATAGATTTAGCTAATTGTCAGAAAAAACAGATCATTCTAGAATAATCAAGGAACTAAAACTCCCTCCTTTGATACACGGTTCACTCTATAATCATCATATACCACTTACTGTCAAAATTATCAATACACTCAGCACAATAATTAGACCAAACACAATTATCTTCGATTCTGGACTGTTCCAGAATAGCAGGATAACCTAGCGATTAGAAAATTTATCCCCATCTAATTAATCTGGCCCCAAGCAATTGCTGCCTGTTCAACCTCTTCCAACCATATTTATCAATCGGTTTCATGCAGACAAGGACGGTTACCGTTTTTAGACGCCGAAATTTCTTGTCAGTAACCTATCATAAAATATGCTATATATGCTGCATTCGAAAAAGACTGAATACTACTGGCATCATAGGAATAAGCAACATCATATGTCGACATCATTTATCCCAGCAGAGGTGGGTTGCTGTGGCTGCTATTGTCCCTGCCTACGGTAAACGGTTGTTGCTCTCTATCTGACTAATATCAGTTTGAGTTGCGTGCAATCTTAGCTTTGGATGACTTAAGATTTAGTTTAGAATACGACAGGCGGGATTAAAAGTAAGCTGGCTAGGAAGAACTTAGAAGTTGTTGACCGTTCACTTGTACGCATCCTGAGGCTGAGACCGAGACATTTGTATGAAGAAGTAAGAGTTTGAAAAAAAAAAAAAAAAAACTGATAACCCAATCACTAAAAATTATTTATCCAATCTTGAATTAAGAGGTCGGGAGATCGAGGAGGCCATAAGTTTTTCCTACCCTGTTTATCTAATTTTTCCTGTCATTATAAATCACACAAGTGGATAATAATTAACGCGGTTAATTTGATCCGAGAGAAAAGGAGAAAAATAAAATAAAAAGAAAAGCTAAATAGCAGAGAAAAACTGATTTTTTTATTGTTTACTCTTCAAACGACACAGTCTAAATTATTGATAGAATATGAATAATAATATTATTAATTTTTTTAATTTATTAAAAATTTAATAGTAAATATTATTTATATATATATATATATATATATATATATATATATATATATATATATATATATATGGTAAATATAAGTATACACTCCATGAGGGGTGTATATCTTACACCCCATTCCAGGGGTGTATATTTTACATTCCATTCTATTCTGAGGTGGGGTGAATTTTACTGGTCATAGTGGGGTGAATTTTACTGGTCACAGCGAAAGAAGCTCCATCTAAAATGGGGTGGGGTGTAGGATGTATATATGTATATATTTTCTTATTTCGATCATCCAACTCTTGTATCCTCACCGTCCAAACAAAGCATAAAATATGATGATGATGACGAAGATGATGAGGAGGAGGAGGAGGATTGACGAGGGGGGAATAAGAATAGGAATAGTAGGAATAGGGATGGGGGAGCAAGGGAGGGTAGGGTACCTCTCGCGGAAGAAGGCGAAGGGGGCAAGGAGGGAGACGGCGACGAGGTCGCGGTAGACGCAGAAGACGACCTGGTTCATCCCAACGTTGAGCACCGACTTGGTCAGCACGTGGTAGCCCCCGTACGCCAACTGCACCCCCGCCATCCCCAAGTGCGCCCGCCACGCATCGCCCTCACCACCACCGCCCCGCTTCATCACCACACCACCGCCGCCGCCACCGACACTCGCCATTATCTGATCCGATCCGATCCCCTCTTCAACCTTAGCCGTAGCCTTTTCTTCTTCTTCGTTCCCTGAGGCTATGGCTATGGCTATGGCTATGGCTATGGCTATGGCAATGGCTGTGTTTTATCTCTCTCTCTCTCTCTCTCTCTCTCTCTCTCTCTCTCCCCGTCTTTATCTCCGATCGAGTTTCTTATGTATGTTATCTACTATGTAGATATGATGAATGTCCCAAAGAGGGCCCCCTCTCCAGGACCCACCCCCCTCCAAAAATTTTTTTATCTATCTTCTTTCCTTCCAGCCACGTGCCGCGGGGACGAAAAAGGTTTAGGGGTGAGGGGCGCGAGGAAGAAGACGATCGAGGACAAGGACAAGAGATGAATTACTTTTATATGTATATTATATTAGTTCTTTGTACCTCCCCTTGCTTACTCGACTGAGCCGTAGAGGGCGGGCGGCTTTTTTATTTTTTATTTTTTAATTTTTTTTTTCTAGGGAGAATACTAGTAAATAAAACATAGACACGTTTCCTTGTAAGAAGTAAGAAGTAGGAAGGAAGAAGGAAGGATGAGGAATGAGACAGGAGACAGGTACCAACCACTCGGTGGACCCGATTTTGGGGCCTTGCTTTTCTAATTACCATTGGACGGGCCTAAGCTTATCCGAGATACGTGGAATGGGGTTCTGCCACTTGCACCGACTGTACCACGTCGATAAGATCGAGCCGCGGCGGAATGGGGCCATCGTGGGAGACCGACTGGCTGAGATGTTTTTGTTTTAGACACGGACTGAGCCCAACAAATAAAAAAAAATAATAAAATAAAAATAATAAAAATAATAATTGGACCGGAGGAAGAGAAAGGGCGGCCCAAAAGGAGCCCGACAACTAGCGGTGGGCGAACGGACTAACCCTAGACGAGAGAAAGTCGCCTGTGGTCGGTCGTAACTCGTAACTCGTAAGGGGAGGGGAGGGGAGGGGAGAGAGGTAGTGAGTGGGATGATGGAGGAGGAGGTGACGGGGAGCGGCGGCGGTGGGGCCGGACTGGGGGGGAAGAAGGGGCCCGGAGCTGCGGAGGGGGAGGTGGACTACAAGACGAAGGCGGGGACGGCGTGGAGCCACTCGTACCTGAACCAGAAGCCATGGCACCCCCTCTCCTACCCCAACCAGCGCCGCAAGTGGATCGCCGAGCAGACCCACTCCCAACGCCTCCACCGCCAGGAGGAGGTCGCCCGCGAGGTCTCTCTTCTCCCCCCTCCCAACCCCCTTCGCACTCTTCTCTCTCTCTCTCTCTCTCTCTCTCTCTCTCTCTCTCTCTCTCTCTCTCTCTCTCTCTCTTACAATTTAATTCAATTTAATTCTCCTCTTTTGTTCAATGCGATAAAAACAGTTTGCTCAGGAGCAGGAGTTCTTCCGCCAGACGGCTCTCTTCTCCAGGAAGGAGAAGGAGAAGGTAATCCCAGCTAACTAGCTAGCTTCTTCTGTCTCCTTTCCTTTACTTTCCTTTCCCTAATTGAAAACTCTGATGAGAATTATGAGCGCATCTAATATAATCAGGAACTATGTGGTTTTGATTTTGTATATTTATTGTTTTTTTTTAGGCTGCGATTAGATGATCTTGTGGCAGGGATTTTGTCAACCTGTCCACACTATTTGAGTATTAATCTGTACAGTACTGCCGTGTTACTTTTTCTATGTAGCATGATTTTTTCTTTCTATGTTCACACTGTTTATGTATATATTGTGTATTTAGGTGGAGATGATGAAAGCTGTGAGTTTCATGTATGTTCGACCGCCTGGTTACAATGCAGAGAGTGCCAAAGCTGCAGAAATCGTCGATGAAAAGAAGAGGTCGGATCAAAGTAATGCAACTCAGGATCCTGCAGCATCCAGTGCCTCTGCAACGTACTGCCATTTCTTTTCTTTCTGTTTCGGATCAGTTTGCAAATGCTTTCTATCTCGAGATATTGTAAAGAAGATGCCAATTTCTCACTGCTTCTCATCTGCTTTTCATTTGTTCATCTTCTATTATTAATATTTGGTCTTGCAGGGCTGGAACTGGACATGACCATAAACATTCCAATGTAGAAAAGAAGAAAAGGCCTAAAGATGTTTTTGGCAGGCCATTGCCAACAGAAGAAGAATTTGAAGTTCTGAAAAATGCTCCACGGTATAATTCTAGCTTCCTGTTTTAAAATTTGGCAATGTATTGGCGATCTCACTGTTGTCTCCTATAGTTGGCAATTTGTAAACATTAACTACCATGTCGACAATCCTTAGCTTATTCATACTTCAATTATTGGTTGGTAGGGGGAACAGCAGTATTATGGCTCAGAATGTCTGAAATGTTCCTTCTTGTTCTATCACATCCGACAAAAAAAAGCTTAGGAATAGTTGTTTGTTCAAACCAGGTTATTGTAGGATAACATGGTAATATTGTCGTAGCTAAGTTCTGTAATTATTCTGTCCTAAATATCTCTGTAACCTTTACTTTTAACTTTTCTTCTTTACGGTCGTCCTTGTGATTGAAAACAAAATGTCAAATTATCCCTGTAGAATTGTGTCCATGGAAAATTTCTTGTTCCAAGCTTATTCAGGAATTTATCGTCGTCAAGTAGCTTCTTTCTTCACTGGCTTCTTTAGTTGTATACTTGATTTGCATGGTTGAGCAAAGAAATATATCGTCGTCAAGTTGCATATGTGATTTATTAGTTCAAGTTTTCTTCTTTTTACTTGACCTGTCGAACTAAGTTCGTGAAATTAGCAGTATGTTGATTACAGTTTTGAGAAGGTAATATTATTATATCTAAACATTTTTTTATTGTATAGGCAACATGGTATGGAGAAGCATTGTGTTCATTATCCTTTCTCTCACGGTTTATATTATGTCCATTTGCAAGAAAAGGAGTGGGAGAATCATGAACAAACAGAAAATGGCAAAAATATAACCCCTTTTTTTTATGACATGTTTGTTATCTGCCTTTATCCTCATTTCTAACATCTCTTGTTTGACATTTATAACTGTCTTATTAGAATAAAAAATTCATGTCGTCTTAGACTTCTTTGTTTCTCAAATTAGTGTAACTATATTTATAACCAACTTGTCATGGTTTTTTAATCTCATTTTCAGGCTGGAAACAGGTATGCCTGTGAGAATTAAACCATTTGGAGTTGAAATTCGCAATGTAAGATGCGTCAGATGTGGAACATTTGGTCACCAAAGTGGTGATCGTGAATGCCCCTTAAAGGATGTGATCATGCCTAATGAGGAGAGTCGGTTAAAAAGAGATGATCCATTAACTGCCATAATGGCTCAGACGGATTCTAGTGAGGTTCGCATTTAATATTTTTATTTTCGTTCTTTTCTGGTCTGAAACTTCAATTGTCAAGGACATTGTGCAACTTCTTTTTTTCCTTCGATGTGCTATATTGTTATTTCCAACATCAGTTCACATCACATGTTGCTGGGTGGCAGCTACTCATTTTTTTTTTTTCATCTGTAATAGTTTGTAGTTTTAGGATGGCAAGATGCATTCTGGCTTTTTCGCCTACACCTTTTCTGTAAGGTTGTTTAGATTTGCCAAGCTATAGTACAGATATATGAGACATGATCCAATCCTTGGTTTAATTGAATTACTTCGTATGCTTGAAAACATAACATGTTTTTACCAATTTGTACTTCATTCTGTGTCACTCCATGTTTTACTGGCTTCATGCTACTCTTTCCATTTCGAATGGCATTGTTATGTATAAACTGGAAAAATGTATAAGAGAACTCTGCTGGCTTTCTAAAGTTCATAGTAGTTACTTCCTCTACCTTTTTCTATTTTACCGTGAACTGTATAGGACCCACCTAGATCGATAATAGGCTCCACTTAATGTATATGTACATCATTCTATTTCACTTTGTACTTCATTTACTTTTGTGTTGCTGCAATGTTCTCATCTTTTCTCTTTGCAGCCTTTGAAGTGGGAACTGAAGCAAAAGCCAGGGATGAGTCCTCCTCGGGGTGGGTTTAAACCAGATGACCCCAATCAGCAAATAGTAGCTGATGATATTTTTGATGAATACGGAGGTATAACTTGTACTAGTAGATACTTTGAACCCCACATCCAAAAGAGATTACAGGTTCCAAACATTCTGCATTGCCTTTCTCTGTGCAACAGGATTTCTGAGTGGTGGTGATATCCCTGCTCTCCTCACCAACTTCTCAGCTGGCAAAAAGTGTAATAAGAAGCATTCCAAGCACAAAAGCAGGCACAGGCGTCATTCTTCATCTTCGGCTGGTCAGAGAGAATCCAAAAGGGAACGAAGGGGTCACCACTCCACAGCATCTTATTCACCATCATCCTCCGACTTTGAAGCTGATGAGGATAGCAGGAGGATGTCAAGAAGCAAGCATAAGAGGCAACACAACTCAGACTCTTCACCAACCTCTGATACTGAAGTTAAAGTTGATGAGAAAAGCAGGACGAGGAGGTTGAGAGGCAGGCATAAGCGGAATCGACGGCGTTCAGTGGATTCCTCGTGTTCTGATTCTGAAGCTGATGAAGAGAAAAGCAAAAGGCACTCTTTCAAGAGAAAGCATAGGAGGCGGCACAACCAGTCGGTCTCATCATCTGGGGACTCGGAGCCTACTAGGATTAAGAAGGAAAGTAGGAGCCGGCAAAGGAGAGAATATAAAGATAAGCAACGGTATGCCGATTTAGGTGCATCTGACAGCTTTGACTCAGATCGCCGCCACCGACAAAAACACTAATGGGATCTCACCAATGGGATTTGGTAAATGGCATTATAAGCGCCGTGTTAGATGCTTTGGATTATTAAAGTGTGTACAAAGTTTGGCGATCCTTTCTTTTGCCGTCATGGTTGTCGTAGTATTACTATATGTCTTCATGTTGTTTTTACCATATTAAGCCTTCTGCAGTTGGTTTAGCCCTTTTATGAGGAGGATGATGTGCCAAAATTGTAAAGAAGAGCACAGATGGACTATACTAGTTTGCTATACTGCTCATGCTGAGTCTTTGAGTCTCAAGTCATGCTGCAAATATGAAAGTGAGAAATCTCTGCGGTTTAATAGATGTCTGCGGTTTAATAGATGCTACGTAGTTCAGTTATTGTTACCTAGAGTGCCATCTAAGAGGTTGCAGATTTGATCATCTGTGTATGCATTTTCTGCGTTGAATTAGTAGGGTTCTAAGGGCGAGTAGAAAAAAGGAACTAAACTTGTTGTTCTGCAACTGCAAGGTCCGAAGGCACACTGGCTCACCTATCCTAACAGCAATAAATCGACCTTTTGAGGAACCGAGTAATTGACCCCAATCTGTAAGTATTAACACAATCCTGTCGTGTTTTCTTATTTTCTCCATTCAATGCAATACAGGATCTGGACTCAGGAAGCTAGTGTAACACGGCATAGTAATTTTTCAGTGCAAACTTGTACACTACGTGGAACGAGAAACAGGTTACTTAATCTGCAGTTCGACGCATGGCTTTATTCTTAACCGTATTACATCACAGTAAATGCAGCGCATTTAATGCCGAGGGGGGTTGTCCACTATAATATTTATTATTGATATATTGACAAATTCCTGCATTGCATATATATATATATATATATATATATATATATATATATATATATAAAAGTTGACTGCGATATATCAATACATAAATAATATATCGTCTTTTCAAATGCTTACCATGGCATATTTCGCACCTCATTTCTCATGTCTATGTGTATGCCTGTAAAACTATTATCAAAACTCTACTCTTACACGCACTCTCTAATTACGCAACAGTGCCAACTCCCATCAAGCAGGGGCCGAGTGGAAAAGGAAAATGTAATGTAAAGGTTGTAATTGCTTTTTTTCGCGCATGGAGAAATAAAAAAGAAGTACGAATTCTAAGTTAAAGTAAACTGGAACAGCGCGGCAGTTCAAAGTACATATAGATAGGAATAAGAAAGAAAGGGAAAAAATAGAGTTCCGGGATTATTAACATGTAATCGATTTTGGCATCCGCCACTTCAATTTCCTTAAATATGCAGATGAAAAAAAATATGATCTGAGAAATGATTATTTGGGTCAAGGATCAGCGACCTTATAAGGGTCGGCTTGGATAGAACTGACGATGCTGTTGTGGCCGCGCGACGGCCCTGAAGGCGGGATCGGAGCTCCCCTGGGAAGGATGCTAGAGGTTGGTGAAGCACTTGCCATCCTAACCAACGCATTCTTGTAATGGTTGTTGTTGTCGTGCTCGCGATCAGCGTTCTTCATCTCGACTTGTACCTCTTTTGTTTCAGAGGACGTTGCAGCAGCAGCAGTAGCAGCAGCAGTAGCAGCAGCAGTAGTATTGTTGGATGTGATCAGAGGCATAAGGAAGCAGAGAGACATCAGGATGAAGAAGAAGAGCAGCTTAGAAGCCATGGATGCTCCCAGATGGGATGGTAGGATCCAGGATATTGGACGATGCACCTAAAATTTATTTATATATATATATATATAACTCAAATTAAGAATGTTCCTAGTTAGTAATTCCCCATTTGGGTGTAAATAAAAGAGTACATTTAATAAGGAGGCGGGAGTTGGCAAACTTGCATAATACATACATACATACATACACACACAAAACAAAGGAAAAAAAAAAAAAACTCTCAGTCCACAAGCAAATTAAATGTTGTATTCTCTCTCTCTCTCTCTCTCTCTCTCTCTCTCTCTCTCTCTCTCTATATATATATATATATAATCCCTCATCCGAGGATTGATTGTATGATTTGCTGAACATTTTCTGATTTTTAGTGAAAAAAAAGGAATTAGAAAAAGAAATAGATAAAACTTGCAGAGCAAAAATAAATTGCTTTTTAAATCAGAAGAGTTGTAGAATTACAACATATATAAAGTGAAATATTGATCTAGCTAGCTAGCTAGCTATACATGCATGTAGTACACTTAAATTCTTCATGACTTTGATTTGATGATCAAGCTGCGGGCAGTAGTTGCAGGATGGAATGAGCCGTGCAGTAAGCAATTGCCTGGGCCGTGACCATGGGGTTGACGCCGAGCGCGGTCGGGAATACGCTGGTGTCTGCAACAAACAGCCGCGCCGTCTCCCACGTCTCCCCGCGCGGACTCACCGGGCCCTTAGCCGCATCCGTGGCCATCCTGCAGCTGCCCATCTGATGGGCCGTCGTCACCGGCGTCCTTCCGTCCCGCCACGAGCCCTTCCCCCTACCTCTGATCCCTTCCAGCAGCCTCTCCACGGCTCCCTTCTCCCCGACCAGCGCCCTCTCCCCCTCGCCGTGCTGCGTCCCCACCTCCTCCGCCCCCGCGGCCGCCAGCACCCTCACCATCGCCTCCGTCGCCCTCCGCATGCTCTCCTCGTCAGCGTCGTCCATGCAGTACGCCAGCGACTCGGGAAAGCGGTCCGCCGCGCCCGATCCTTTGTCCCTCACCAGCGCGAAGATGTGCGCCGTCCTCGCAAACCGCAGCATCCTCTCCCTGAAGTCCGCAGCCGACAGCCACGGCGTCAGCGTCGCGAACATCCCCGGGTGCAAAGCCGGCGTCTGCAGCACCGCACCGTACCCCGACTCGTCCCACTGCGCCAGCACAGTCGACATGCACGTTATGATCCCGCCCTCGTAGCTCCTTTTCGACTCCGGCGGCCAGTTCGTGCTAGGGAAGTAGCCCCACGCCAGCACCGACGGGTGGAGGTGCAGGTTCTTCCCTATGTGAGCGTTCCTCAGTCCGCTCCGCTTCAGTAAAGCCGGCGTGTTGAGCGCCCCCGCCGCCACCACCGTCGCCTTCGACTTGATTACAAAGTACTCCTTGCTGCCGCCGCATTGAACTAGCACTCCGCTGGCCACGCTCCTCCCCCCTTTGGCTTTGGTTTTACGATGGAGAAGAACTCTTTCGACCTGTTAATTAGTGTATCGATCGATCGAGATAGAGAGAGAGAGAGAGAGAGAGAGATGTTAGTAAATATTACATGGAAATAATTAACGATCGATCGAGAGAACCTTGCAATCGGGGAGGATGAGGCCGTTGCCGGAATGGGCGACGTCGGCGAGCCAGGTCTCGGTGGTCCCTTTCTTCTTGCCGTCCTTGCAGCCCAAGTGGCACCATCCGCAGTAGTGGTCGGGCGGGGCGTTGCACGGGACGGACGAAACGGGATAGCCGAGCTTGGTGCACCCTCTTCTCAGCACCGCATTGTTGAAGCCTTCGTCGGCGACGTCGGATTGCACCCCCATGCGGCCGCACACCGCGTCGAGCGCACGGTCGTAGGCTTTGCTGCCGAACAGCTCGAGGCCGAGTTCGTCGCACCACTCGCGCCTGACGTGGTCCGGCGTGCGGATGGAGGCCGACCAGTTCACCGCCGATCCCCCGCCCACGGTGGACCCTGCAAGAATGAGGGCGGAGATGTTGTCGGTGGTGATCAGTCCACGGCCCTCATACATTGCATCCATGGTCGGGCCCTCGAGCAAGGAGAGTTCGCTTTTGTCGTAAAATTCGCCCTTCTCGAGCACGAGGACCTTGTGCCCTGCCTTGGCCAGGACGCCTGCGACGACGCTGCCCCCCGCGCCCGATCCGACGACGACGGCGTCGCAGTGGAGCGCAAGCGGCGACGACGAGGAGGATGGAGTTGGGGCGGGGAAGCCAAATTGTCGGAGCGTGCTGGTAATGGAGTCCTTGGAGCTGTCCATGCGAAGAAGGGCCGAGCGGATCACGTGTTGCGACTTTACCTCATCAGAAATTGCCCGCTCATCAACAGCTTCTACTTCTAAACTTTGCAAACTCGGATCCGGTCCGCAATAACCCATAGCTTTCCAGGATGGATTCTCATTCTTCTCGTTCACCTGCACATTATAATTTAAGGCACCTACAAACTAACCATTCCTTTCCTAATTACCAATAAAGCAGAAACGGATTAGGAATCAATTAACATTCCTACTACATCCCCATCCGCATGCATTTGCATTCTACATATCACAAGTTTTAGCTAGACATGCACATACCATTTTTAATTTTAATTAAAGAATAATTAATATTATTGGACTTTTGGATTGAAAACACTACCTAATTAATCAAGCCACTTAATTACCTCATACTTCATTATTGATGAATTGCATTCTTAATTTTCTTAACTAATTAAAATGTTGGAGTTTTTGCGAAAAATGGTTGGATGAGATGGAATCAATGGCTAGCTGCAGCATGCCATTAATTTGGCAAACGCAATCATAGGGAAATTCTGTAGGTGTGATGCAGTCAATTTTTTTTTTTTTTTATAAAACTGTTTTTTTTTAAAAAAAAAAAATCAGAATTTTTATTCCAATAAATTTATTATAATGATTTTTTAAAATAGTTTTTAAATATTTTTTAAATAAGAAATAAGTGCTTTAAAATTAGGAGTATAATTTAGAATTTAGAATTTTAAAAATTAGTTTAGATATACTTATATTAAAAAAAAAAATTTAAAAATTTTGGAATATAATTTAGTGATCTTAATTAATTTTATTTTAAAGCTTTTAGACCTTATGTAAAGAGAGTTCTTTTATTCTTTCCCGAAGAAGATTATTTACTCCTCTCTTTAGTCCTTACACCTTAACATCTGCATCAAATTATACAGAGAGAGAGAGTAAAAATAAAAAAACACAACTAAACCAGGACCTTCAATATATATGACCATTTTCTACTGGTCCATTAATTGCATCGTAAAAATTAATCTCTTATTGAGACAAGCAAGCATATAGTATTTTCAGGAATCAATTGACTTTAAAAGTCGGCATTAATTTATTTTATCAGTTACTGTTGCTACAGTAATATATATATATATATATATATATATATATATATATATATATATATATATATATATATATATATATATATATATATATATATATATAATTAATTTTATAAAAATAAATTGTGCAACATATGTGTGATTCAATTGATGAATAATTATTTAGTGACATATATAAAACATATATATATTGGGCAATGTTACCGATAACACTATCTTACATTATTTTTAAAATTTAAAAATACGTCGAGAATAATTATAAATAAATATTATATATTTTTATTTATACAATATTAATGACTTATATATATATATATATATATATATATATATATATATATATATATATATATATATATATATATATATATATATAAATTTGAGCAGAAAAAAAATAAAAATTCGTCGTTACCGGTACGTAGACATTTATACCTGGGAGAAGTGGGATCGGGTGGCGAGGTACTTGAGGCAGTTGAAGAGATCTTTCAGGTAGGACAGGCGACTGCGCGACCACGACAGCAGGATCTCCTCCCGCTTCTTGCCGTCCACGCTCGAGAACTTCTGCACGTAGGGGAAGCGCTCCGACAGGGCGGCTCGCCCGCACAGCAAGAAGGTGCCGTACCAGGTCGACAGCAGGCACAGCACTATCCGGAGCAGCCATATCGACGGATGCTGCACTCCCCCCGACAGCAAACACGCCACCTGCAGCATGCATGCATGTTAATTCATTACCTTATCGATCTCTCAGCCCTATATATATATATCATGTGTACTGTACGTAGCATGTATATACTGTGTGCGCAATAATAATAATAATAATGATAATGATTATATAATTGGATGCATACGCGGTGAGGGGTGCCGGCCATGGTGGCGGATGTGCGGTAGAACGTGATGACATCCTCGTCGTCGGTGGCGTGGGAGATGTCGACGGAAGGGAGGAGGGTGTCGCAGAAGGCCGTGAGGGTGTCCATCTCCCTCTCCGAGAACAAATTCGGCAGCGTCGACGGTCCGACCCCACTGAGCGCCGCAGCTCTTCTTCTGCCGTCAGCCATCTTTAGCTAGCTAGATCTTCACCGTGCTTCCAAATCAATAAAGCCTCTCTCTCTCTCTCTCTCTCTCTCTCTCTCTCTCTCTCTCTCTCTCTCTATATATATATATATATAGCGCTAATTAATTACATATGCATTGCTGAGAAGTAATGGTGACCGCGCCTCTTTACTTATACACACATGATCTGGGTTATAAACAACTAATTAAACATCCTTTATGACACAGATCATAACAGTCGCAACGCTGACCGCGCAACTACTAGCTACTGCTACGTACGTACGTAGCAGCAGCGCTACAATACCATACATATCTACTACCTTAGAAATATTATTTCTACATTCAAAAATAAAGCATACAATTTTATATTTATTTATACAAAACTCATACCTTTTCTTCTAAAATTTTTATGAATTAGATTAGTATAAAATATTGACTTTTAAAAATAAATAAATTAGTTAAATATTTTGTTTTTTTTTTTAATTTTGTTTTGGGATATTAATTGATGAGGAATCACTCCCAACGAAGTCGACACCTGGGAGCGAGAGGTTCGTTCACGAGGGTCTGCACCGTATATATAATTTAATTGCGTGTTTATATAGCTGAGCGTTCCGTCATGTCCAGCGCATCACAAATTAAAACGTTGGGACAGGGACAGGGACAGGGACGTCTCCTCCACGCGGGGGAGAAAAATGTCTAAAATGGTACAGCTGCATCAATTAAAATATACTTATTTTCTTATAATTTTCTTTTAAAAAATTTATTATATTTTTATTTTTTAAAAAAACCTTTGATTGATTTAGAATATAGATAATATAGTGTGAGTGTAATATAGTAGATTATTTTTCGACATAGAAAAAATCTACAGTGTAGTATTTACATCATTTGTTTGGGAGTACCAATCGAGCTTAATTTTTCAAAGGAAGAGAGCTGATTGGCGTCCTTAATTTATTGCACAGCAACTCCTCAACTGTATCTCACCTACTAGCATTCAATTTACTCTGTTTTCCGGGGGATCCCCTGATCTCACGTGTACCGCCAAATTAACCACGCCGCGTTCTCAATCGCTTTCTTTCCATTTTGGCTTAATTCTATATAAATAAATACATTTTTTTTCTATACCGAAATTTTCTGCATTATTAGAATTTAATTAATTTATAATTAAATTCTAGTTATATTAAGATTAATATTTAAATTTATTGAAGATAAATTTATTGAGATTTAAATATTAATAAAAATTATTTACACTAAAATTTGAATATCTCTTAATATAAGCTATAAATATAGTATAGATGCTATTATTTTAGTGATAGTGGTGATTGATATAAGCTATAAATATAGTATAGATAAATGCTATTATTTTAATGATGGTGGTGATAGAGTTTAACCACACCCACGGTGATGATTGGATTTAACCACACCTATATGATATGGTGAGGGTTACGGTTTAGTCATATACATATGATATGATCAAAGTGTTTATAATTTTGGATACACGTAAGGATGCGTTCAAAAAGAGAAATCTTCTAGATTTATAGAAGACAAGAGAAGAGTGAGAGAGATTAAGGAAAAGGACTCGGGTTGAAATTATTCTATTGCAGAAGAGAAGTCGGTGTAATTCTTCTCTTGATTATTAATGATTTTTTTTTTTTTTTTTTTTTTTTTTTTTTTTTTTTTTGTCGTTGTATTGGTTTCAATTTTTGTTAAGTGAACGATTTTATGATAGACACTTCCGTTGCGGAATCCCAACACTAGCCGGTACCGGCATGAATTACGGTACTGAAGCAGATTGCAGATTCATAAAATATAGTACCGAGGCGAGTACCAATTACCAACATACATAAAATAATTTAGATAATATTAATTTGGCGGATGAATTAGTGATGATGATTGTTCGATGTGTCAAACCGAGTTCTCCGAATTGATTGATGAGGCCACATTGACTGAATTAAAGTTGTGAATCAGCTCCTTAATGGCTCTCGCGTACGATAAGATTAAGCGATTTTGTTGAGGAGGGATCGGCTCAACCGAGCTCTCTGTCAATGTATAAAGCATATCAAACTTAGGGAGTTAAAAACTATTTCGGTTGAAACTTGAGTCAAACTAATTATTTTTTATTCACTTTGAGAAGAATTATTGAATTCGGATTACAAGAAAATTTAACGACTAAACTAAACTAATTAAGAAGGGAGTAAATTGCAAAGTATGGCCGGCTACTCCTAGAGAAAGAATAAGTGCTGGTAATAGAAAGAAAAATAAAAAAATAATGACTTTATGTTAGGAAAAAATTCTTATTACAGACATCTTTTCGCTATTTATAACACTTTTTGTCAATCTGCAATTACCGGATATATAGTTTGTGTCGTGGGGAGTGCTCTAACCATATTTTTACTAGTTATGAAAATTGCTCTCACGTTCTCAATCGTTCCCGCCCAATGCCTATTCATCTTTGGCCATTTCTTTTTCGACTCCTGGTGTACAATGTGTCATTCTTCAATTTGGCAACGTTAGTCGGTCATGTGAGCTGAGCCGTGTACCATTTCGTGCTATTTTTTCTAGGCCAAAAATGCCCTCTCGTAATCTTTCGAGTAGACGTTATTAGTGGCGTTAGATCTACGATTGTGATCAACCGTGTTCATTAGCCCACACTTGTCATTTTACATTTAATGATGATGTCTTCATCAAATCATCAAAACCTTTACGACAGTAAAAAAACCTTCGTCTTCTCTGAAACTTTTCGTCTCCTTCGCTTTCGAGTTTTCTTACTTTTTTTCCCCTCAGATTTCTTCGATCCATTGTTTGTTTTTTTCTAATTGCCCCTATTCAGATTCCTCTTTTGCTCAAATCTCAAATGTTGATTTTCATTTTCTTTGCTCGACTGAAGTAAACCCAAAGTATACATCACATTTACCACGACTTCTCCATCTACCATCACTTGCCCGACTGATTGTCCTTCAATCAAGGTCTTGACATATAATGGCCTTACAAACATGGTCTGCAGAGCCGATGGTTTCTCGAAGACTACTTTGTCGGCTATATCCTTTTTTTTTTCATTCAAAGTTGTGCGAGCTCCTTTTCGTACTGAGGCTGCCCCCCAACCTCCTTTGTCTCTGCCTGAAATGACATCAGTAGAGTATAGACCATATTTACCCGAGTTGTTCTTTCTTCGACTGATTTTTCCTCGGTCCTAGGCACATTTTCCTCAATCCTTGGTTTCTTCTCCTCGAACTTTTTTGCCTCTTTGGCCGATGATTTTTCTTCCTGTATCATCTTTCTTTCTTTAGCTGGTCACTTTTCCCTCTTCACGGCGGTCTCAAGGGATTTGATTTTTTCTTTCAATTCTTTTCGAAGGTGCTTACTTGTTTGCTTCGATGTCGAAGACCGAACAATATAAGATTTTAGTGGAGGTAGTGTGGATGAACCACCCGCCTCGTGATCATTTTGCATGGCTGTTCATAAAAATTGATGTTTCGGCCATCTCTAGATACTCGACCGTAACCCATGGCTTCTTCTCAGTATTTTTCTTTTTATCTCGGCTTGCATCCTATGTTGTCATCGTTTCTGAGTCTTTGTCATAACCGCCCCATACCATTTGGCCGGTCCTCTCACAATAAACTTTTGATCAGCTGGCATATTCGCCAGCATCTTCACTATCCTCAAATGATTTCTTAATATCTCCCTTCTCTGCCATGTTCTTAGTCATGACTGAATTTCCAACTCGTTCGCCGGTCTTCGACCAAGCATTTTGATTTCATTCTCGATCATCCTTTCAAATTCAGGATCAAGTCTCGACCTTATTGTCTAGTATCTTATGGCTCTGATCAATAGAATTATTCATGAAACTTGCACTTTAATTCGTCCTAATCTCAGATGGAATTGGAAGGCAAGCTAGTGCATCAAGTAAATATCGTCTTAATCAACGACATATTAAAAAAATCTTAATTTCAAAATCGATTAGCGGCCGTCTCTCTACATTAGGCCATGAAACGAGCAACATATATGCGGCATGCTCTATCATGTTCTCGGACTCTTCTCCTGAAAATTTATCAAATTTAAAATTTTCTAATTTGTCGGATATGAATGCTCTGTGTCAATATTTGTAGAATACAAAGATCAGAACACCAGTCGTATAGCCAACTGTGTGCCAACACCAAAGGTGCGTCTAATGGCCTCCTCACCTCCTCAATTTGAGCTTATAACTCATTATTCTGTATAACCAGGCAAGATACTGGGGCCTAAATTCCTATATAGTAAAATTCTAAAATTGATAGAGTAGAGAAATTCTAAAATTGATAGAGTAAGGATGAGGTGGATGAGGTAAACCCATAATTAGGAATGCAATGTTAGAAGAAAAGTCAAACTTTTGTCTTTTATGAGTGGCCAGCCAATCATAAGACGGCCGACATGAAAAGTTACTTTTGGCTTTTATTGAAGGGATGAATCCAAGCCCTTGTTGTCACGTGCCTTTTATGGAAAGTTTATTTCCACGTTTGAGACTTTGCCCACCACTCATATTTAATTTTATTTATATTATAAAATTAAAATGATAAAAATTAATAATTTTAAAATATTGAAGGAAGAAAGATCGTAATTATTTTTTTTTTTTTTTTTTTTGAATCTTATAAAAATGGTACGTCAATTAGTTTTTTCAGTACTTTGCTTTTCAACTAAAAAATATTGTTGAGTGACATTTGAAAAAAAAAAAATAATAATTTAGCCCATTATGATTTATGATTTAATATAATTTTACTTTGTCCTTTTGCAGTTTAAAAAAAATGCACAAAATTATCTTGTAATTTACTATATTTTTACTTTGGCATAAGTTGTGATTCAAAAAATTATATTTACTATCATATAATTTTATTTTTATTTTATTTTAAAGATCTCTTGTTAAATATGATACGATTCAATAGTTTTTTTTTAAAAAAAAAATGTTACTTTGTTACTCTATCTAATGACCGATTCTTTTCAATGAAATAAAAAAATATTTATAGAATAGTTAAAATATGATTTTTTGTAACATAGAATGGCAAAGTATAAAAAATGTCAAACTATGTGAAAGCAAAATAATATTTATCTATACTTAGTTTGGAGAACAATTTTTGCTTATCTCCGTCGCAGAATCCAAACATTAGACACAATCGACCGTAAAACTAGACTCATTATCTGTGTAGGCTTTAAATTAGAGTTTATATTTTTGCGACTCATAATTTGATTTTCATATCCAAAACAACAGAAGATGTATTTAAATTTGGTCCATTGTCAGAAGCAGCTTTAAGTAAGATTATATATATTATAAGCAAGTACTTAGATCCGAATGAAGCGCCGCATATGTATGGGACCAAACGAACAGCACTTTCACACAAATTTGCCATATTTATTGTAGCAACAGAAGGCGAATGCATAAGGTGCCAGAAAAGGAACGCAAACGGAGCGGATCGGGTACGGGAGGGGACCCCATCTCCCGCCTCTATTTTTGTTTTTTTTTATATGCTCCACTCATTCTTATCTTCAACTACTGATCCAGCCTTGAATGCATGTAGAAGGAGATGATTATCCAAATCATTGAATGCTATTAAGAAGAATAGTAATTTACATTTTCTTTAAATAGTAGGTTCTGAAATTTTTTTGGCTATCAAAATTTCCAGCTTCAGACTTTATTTTGTAGCTCCAGTTTGGTTGGGAAGTTTAAAATATTCTCAGCTTAACGGGTTATTCCAGAATAATTCGTTAATTTCTATTCCACCTCCCTCTGAAATAAGGTTTATACCTAGAGGCAATGAATGGAGTTTTTTTTTTATTTTTTGCTTTAGCTTAGCTTCCTATCTGAGACTATATTTACTAAAATATACTATTTACTAATTATATTTACTAATTTTATTTAATAAAATATGCTATAAAATATAAAAAATTATTTTATATTTTATTTACTATTATGCGTACTAATTTTGTTTACTAATTATTATTTACTAAAATATACTATAAAATAAAAAAATTTATTTTATTTAGGTAAGATATAATTTATTAACAATTAAATTTTCATTTTAATTAATTATATATATATAATATATATATATATATATATATATATATATATATATATATATATATATATATAAAAGGTAAGGGTAAAATTGATATTTTGATAAAAAATCTATCATCTTTTTCTACTATTTTCTACTATTTCATAATTTTAACCAAATATAATTTTTTTTATTTCAGAGAATACCAATTTTTGAACCAAACGTAATTTAACTTTTATACTTGATTATTCCGAAATAGCAAACTATTCCAGATATAAAAAAATTTATACCTCTTAAATTTATACCCGAATCAAATGGGATCTCAGTGGATTAAAATGAATTCAGAACGGAATATCTATTTTCTTATTTTTGGCTCCCTTCTGCTATCTCATTGGAGACAGATTGAGACCCAATATCTACCAATCCAAATCAGTTTACATCCCTAGGCCAG
This sequence comes from Tillandsia fasciculata, assembly GCA_029168755.2. NCBI lineage: Eukaryota > Viridiplantae > Streptophyta > Magnoliopsida > Poales > Bromeliaceae > Tillandsia > Tillandsia fasciculata. The sequence goes on from CM054952.1 coordinate 180,718, forward strand.
GACAACATACTAACTTGAATCAAGGGATGAGCTTACTCTTTACTAATTAACATTGCCGTTTGCAGCCCTGGGGCCAATTTTAATTCAACTCCCAACCATAAAAGGTTGTCATAATAGATACCAAATTATTATTGACAACTTTATTGCACTAAATCTAGGAGCTTAATTTGCGTGGCTGCTATTAATTGCAAAGGAATCGATTTACTATCAATTTACTTTCGATGATAAAGTTTGCAATTCGAAGATCGGCTTACTATTGAACATGATTTACACTATTTAGACTTTTTAGAAACTAAATTTCAAACTCTATAGACGTTATTCTGTTGTGTTACTAAATTTATATAAAAATGTCAGCGTGAAAATAAATATTCTTCGAAAATATGATTGTACGATTTTTGTATTTAAGGTCTAGAGTTTAGATCTTATTTTAAATAGTTTTAAAAAATTTCTAACCAAAATTTAGCTGATTAAAATTTTATATACCGTTAAACGAGCAAACACACTGTATCAATCATTAAAATTGCAAATTTTGTGATCCTTGACTGTTCGTAAATAATGCCAAAAAAGTGTAAAATTTAACTTCTAAATAGTTCAAATGGTTTAAAATTATAGAATCCGCGCTACACTACGGATAAATAGTATTTGAGACAATTAAAATATATAATTATTAAAATTTAAAATTAAAAATTTTATAATTAAAAAAATATAAAAAAATAATGATAATATAGTTTTATATACATATTTTTATTAATATTTTATTAACTTCTAAAGTTAAATTATATTAATAATTTTATTTTAAAATTCAATCAAATTTTTAGTTTTGATAGTTATTTTATAAAATAAATTAATTTATATAATAATTTTTTTATTGCACCTGGTGCATATTAATATTTTATACACCGCATATAATATTAGATAACTAATAAAATATTTAATAATTAATATTATAAAGTAAACTATGATATAATATATATAATATAAAATATCTAAATAATTTATTATATTATAAAAATTTATTTTAGATACATATTTTAAACTTAGTTTACGGTAAAGGAGCATCCAAATTTTTTACTAATATGTGACTATTAGAATGTGCCTTTAGTGTCAATATGACCTTCTTAGAGAAAGTTCTTCGAATTGTCAAATAGTATATCTATAGATGGATAGATTTTAAAATTTTTATGAAAAATTTTAAGTATATGGTGTATATACGAGAATATGCCTTCATAATTTTAAGTATGTGGTGTATATATTTATATATATCCGGTGTAGAGAATATGTCTTCATAATTTAAAGAAAAATCGAAGAAATTTTTCATACACCTTATATATACTAATATTTCCAAAATAAATTAAAAAATTCATATAATATCTAATAATTAGTATTCTAAAATAAAATATGGTATAGTATTTATAATATAAAATATTTAAATAATTTATTATATTATAAAAATTTATTTTTAATAATTATACTTTCGTTGGCTCCTCGTACGTGGAAGTGGATAGAAACGCCGCTCAATATAAATGAATTTAGTTGATATGATAGAATTTTTAAATTATATACTTTATAGATAATACCATCGTTATTTTAAAAACTCTATCATTGAAAAAAAAAAAAATTAATTATATATATGTTCTTGAAAACATATTAAATAGTAAATATATTTTTATAAAATCCAACGTTATTCATATATATTCCTTCCTACCGTATATTTCTATTAAAAAAATCTAGTTAAGCATAATTTAAATATTTAATTTAGATAAAAATATAAATTTATGTTTTTAATCTTTTCATATTATAATCAGAACTTTTAAAAAAATATATTTATAAGGATAAAATAAACATTTTATCTATATTGGGCTAAAATATAACCAATCTTTAGAGTTATAGATATTTTATTTATATTCAGTTAAAATATAAACAGTGGTAATAAATCAGAAGATATAAAAAGATTAAAAAAATAAATTTTTTTTTATCTTTTTTATATTATAATCAGGACTAGAGGAATATATTTAAAAAAGTAAAATAGATATTTTATTTATATTCGATTAAAATATAAACAGTAATAAATCAGAGAAAGATATATATGAATAATTTAAAATTTTTTAAAAAATAAATATAAAAACTTTAATTTGATAGAAATATATTTGCCAGATATATTTTCAGAATCCAATTAATCCAAAAAAAAAAAAAAAAAATAGTAGCCGAGCAAAGCCCTTAAATCTAGCCTCTGTTCACTAATTAATTCTGACAATATTTCTTCTATTTTATCTGCTGAAAATAAAATTCTCAATTCCCAATTCTCAAGAGGAAAAAACTTCATGTAATCAATCTCTGCCTGGAGAAAACAATCAAAATTCACAAGTGCTAATTCCCAGGTAGTTAATGTTACAACAAAAGTCAAAACATCTAATTCGTTGGGTGCAAAAATATCAAAAAAAAAAATTAAGAAAGAGAAAAAAAAAAAATAAAGCATACAAAATTTACGTGGTTCGGCCACTGGCCTACGTCCACAGACGAAAACGGAGCTGAGACTTTCATTATAATCAAAGTGGTGTATAAAATACGTCTCTCTCACAAAACTCTAATTCTAAAATACATTTATATTCCTTCTCATCCGCCGCATCAAATTAATGAAATAATAATATATTTATAATAGTGGCTAAATTCTAATACAATTAGTAATACAAAGCCACTAAAATTAGGAATAATTTTTATAAAATTAGGTATAATTTAAACTTATCTTAATTGAATAAGTAAAACAGTATAAAATTAGAAAATCTTTCAATTTTAGAATTCGAAAAATATTTAACAGTTAATATGCGGGTGGCACAGAAGGACTTCAATCTAAGATTCAAAATTTAACATAAACGCGATGTTCGAGTTGATGACAATGTAACTGCACTGATTACCAACTAAAAATATGCATCTTTCTTCAGCTGTCGTTATAGGCCAAATATAAACGGCAGAAGATAAGACAGCACATATATAATGCTATATATATATATATATATATATATATATATATATATATATATATATATACCAAGATGTTGAAAGGATAAGAAGAAACCTCTTTAAGAACAAAACATAGCATGCTAAGTTGCTAACTTAATTTCTTCGGATAAAAGTAAAGTTGCATCTTATTGTGATAAACAGCAGGGTATATATATATATAGTGGTGTTTCTTTTGGTTTATATATATAATAGCACTTATCAGTGAGAAGATATTTAAAAATATGTAGAAGCACACGTATAAAAAATATGTAGAAGCACACGTATAAAGAATCATACCACAACTGTCACATGCCGCAAATCAGAAGATCTGTAGCTTGTTAGTCATCAATGTAGGCGGTCGATATATGGAAATGCACTCCACAATAAAATTTATACCATATCATTGCAACAGCTGTAACCTAGGACTCTTTAATAAGTGTTCTGAGGAGGCATGCATATCTTTGTTTTAGTAGCTTGCTTCTGAAGCTTTTTTTTATTTTACATTTTAATGGCAATAAACAAAAAACACAAAAACAAAGAATTAAATTATATGAAATAATTGTCATATTTAAAAAACGTAAGCTTTTTAGTATAACGGTTGTATTATATAATTTAATATGATACCAAAATAATAGATCTTGAATTTGAGTTTTGCCGGATTTATAGTATTATTTAATTTTTTTTCATTTAATTAAGCTAATATCTTGAAATTATTAAAAAGCTTCGATCTCATAAGTGAGTTATTTAATTTTTTTCTGTTTAATTAAGCTCATGTCTTGAATTTTTATTAAAAAATTTCGAATCCAGACGTGAGGATGAGTCCTGAATATAAAATATATAAATGCCGTTCTCTAACAACTGCTCTTTGATTTGAAAATAATAAAAATTAAAAAATATATATTTTTTATTTCTAGGGTAGCTTATTATTCTAGAATAGACAAAAATTGTGTTTGGATTGTAACAATTCTATTATCGTATCGTGAATAATTAAAATTGTATTTAATTCATTTTATAGAATAATATAGAATAGTAAAAAAAAAATAATGGTTGAATTTAATATAAAATATAATTTAATAAAAATAATTTATTGTAAGAATAATTTATTATAAATTATGATTTAATAAAAATATTTTTTGTAAAAATATTTTCTTTTTCAAATTCTACTTATACTTAAATTTAATAAAAATAATTTATTATAATATTTAAATATAAATAATATGTATTAATATAATGCAATCAATGATTTTATAATAAAAATAATTTATTATAATATATTAGATATTATGTTTATATTTCAATTTTAAAATTAATTTATTTATAATCTTAATAAAGCTTGAAATTAAATTTTGTAGTAGCACTATTCCACCAAAAAGATTGAATAGCTTATTCCAAGCTATTCCGGAATAATCGAAAATAATAAGATTTGATAGAGATAAAATATTTGGATAAAAAATATTTCATGGGGATAACTTTTGTTATCTTAGTTATATTTCTAAACTAAACAATAACTTATATTTTTTTTAGAGTATAATTTAACAGAAAGAAAGAGATATTATAATGTTAATTATATAATGTGACACTCCAATAGTCCCATATCGGATAGAAATAGAATTTTGTTTAGGTATATAAGAGATAATAAACACTAGTAATTAATTATTATTTTTTTTAAGAGAAAAATGAACACTAGAAAATATTTTGAGTTGTGGTTCGAAACCAACGATTTATTATTACTAGTGGGTCGGATTTGGTATCAGAGCCGATCACCAGCCAGAAGTGTGTGACGAATCTCGACTGAGCCTGAATCTAGATGACAGAACTAGCGAGATAAGTCTCATATCGCCTGATGATCTTGGAGGGCTGACGAGGACATCTAATGACCAAAACTAGCGAGATAAGTTTGAAATTCCTGATGATTGAACTGTGTCTAAAAGAGCTGACGAGCACTAATTCCTCAATAGTATGAAATTCTGTTTGAGTATATAAGAGACAATAAACACTAATAATAATAACTGAACTTAAGTATGGAATTCTAGTTCGAGTCTAATAAGATTAATAAACACTAAAAATAATAACTGTAGTTCGAGTCTAATAAATTATTAATGCTAACTGAACTTAAGTATTTTGAGCTGTAGTTCGGATCCAATAAATTATTAATGTTAGTGAGCTGAATCATTATATAATAATATAAATGACTCTTCGTTACTTCACCAACACATCAATGGGCACCAGAAGACGAGACTCGAAAATGCCACGAGGTAGTGCGTAAGAAGAGAAAGACTTTTACCCAGGAGAAACTGCGCGACAAATGAGGTACATAATCAGGAAGATAGAAAACAGGGTTTCAAGTTTCACAGATGTAATAAAAAAGAAAAACGGACATGCACTAGCAAACAGTGTAGTGTCTTCTCAACAGATCAAACACAACTGACCAAACATAGGGCAGAAACCATATATATATAGTACAGCAATATCTCACAATGTAGCAATCATCCTTATTGAGAGGAAATTAATAGAAAGTACTCCAAATTAGTGGTTGCCTAGTACTCGTCATGCCTTACTTGTCTGGGAGTCATCAGAGACAGGATAATATATATATATATATGTATATATTATCAACTCTGACCAGGGCTGCAGTGGCCAACACCAGGGCTATCACCAGGTTTGGTGGGAGGATAATTCTGCGTTGTATGTTTGCCATGGAGTACTACCTTACTGCCGCTCTCTTTGAGGCGTGAGATGGAGCTGTTGGAGGCTGTAGATACCTGCAGTTCTATCTTGTTCCTAGCTTGAGCCAAGTAGAATAGCTGCATGAAGATTATAAACAGAAATATAGACACACTGGGAAAAGTGTTCTTGGCCATATGATGACGAGGATGAAGAACAAGAAGGGAGTGAGGGAAATGTTGTGTGCAAAAAAGGAGGTGGAGAACTCAAAGTTAGTTAATAAGCAAGCCCCGAGTTCTCCTCTTTAAATATGGTAGTTTATCCGCTATTTAGTCCTGTTCGAAAACTAAAAAGCTTCTTAAACTAAAGATAAGAGGGACCCAGCGATTCTGAGTCCCCAGACATTGATTTCCCTAACAAGAGAAAGCAAGATTTCTTTAAGGTTTTGGATGCCTTTCATTTGCAATAAAATAACAACAGCAAAAGCTAGCTTCGATCTTTTTAAGGCTTTGGATGTCTCTTCATTTGCAATAAAATAACAACAGCAAAAGCTAGCTTCGATCTTTTTAAGGCTTTGGATGTCTCTTCCATTTGCAATAAAATAACAACAGCAATAGCTAGCTTCGATCCTTTTAAGGCTTTGGATGTCTCTTCCATTTGCAATAAAATAACAACAGCAAAAGCTACCATCTTTTCCAATCTTGGCCATCTTTGAGGTTGGATTACCCGAACAGACTCCGACATGTTTTAGTAGCCCCTCCACTGATAAGCCAAAGAGAATATGGCTTTTAATTATACTGCACTACAACCAAATAACACCACTCTTTTCTGTGTGCTTGCACTCACCAAGGATTCACTATTCGCACTCTGCCTTTCGAGTTATAAATTACAGCAAATTAAATTCTTCCTGCGCTTGTTTTCGCAAGGCCTGAAAACATCACTGAACAGCGCCAAAATCAATTGAGATGCTATCAACACAGAAAATTCGTGGAAAAAAAGGAGCTCATATTCCTACTCTCCAAGCCTAACATATTGCACAAGCTAATGAAAACATGCTAAGCTAATACATGAAGTTTTAGTAGACTACGTATCCTCCATTTTCCGAGTTATCCAAGCTTAATATTCTCAATTGAAGGACGCAGGTTCAATTGGCTGCTCATTCTTTGGTTTACTTCCTTCTTCACCAATCCCGGACTGACTTAATATCCTAAAAGATGAAGCTTCTTGATAGCTTTCATGCACCGATGCTAATTTCATCAAAATACACTCAAAGAGCTGAGGATTTTAGTGTCAGGTGTGAAAATAATCGACTTGTTCTCAAAGCAAGAACAGCCATTTTAGGCTGCGTTTGGTTCGGGTATAAGCAAAAATTGATTATTCCGGGCATAGGTATAAGTTCAGGTACAAGTAAGAATTATAGTAATTTTGTGTTTGGTTGAGTATAAAGATTGTACCGGGATAAGAAAAATTACGTTTGATAAGTTAAAGAGAAATAAGAATAATAGAGGGAATTAAAATTTATAAAACAAAATAAAAAAATTTAAAATTTTATAAATTTAAATATCTTATAATTTAAAAAAATTTAATTAAAAAAATAATAATAATAAGCACCAGGTGGAACAGCTGTTCCACCTGTGGGGTGGAACAGCTGTTCCACCCTTATACCGGAATAACCTGGTATGGAGGGAACAGCTGTTCCCCCCACACTTAAATACTGTTTGGATATAAAGAGGAGAATAACCCCTTATCCCCTTATACCGATTGCCAAACGAGGCGGCTGCGTTTGATTCGAGTATAAAAAAAATTTGATTATACCGGGAATAGGTATAAGTTATGATATTAGTAGGAACTAATGTTAATTTATGTTTTGGTGGGTATAAGAATTATATCGGATATAAAGAAAATTGTGTTTGGTAAATTAAAGAGGAATAAGAAGGTTAGAGGGGATATAAATTTTTATTGACTATTTTACCCTTTATGATATAATTAAAATTTATAATTTTTTTAAAATTCAAAATTTTGTATATAAAAATAGGTATAAATTTATAAATTTAAAAATTTTAAAAATTTGGTGAATTATTTATTAAAAATTAAAATTAAAAATTTAATAATTTGTATAAATTGTAAAAATAATAAAATTTAAATTTTTATAAATTGATAAATTTATTAAAAATTAAAGTTACAAATTTTTAAAGCTATAAAATTTAAAATTTAAAAATTTATAAATGTTAAAAATTTTAATTTTAATTATCTCAAAAAATTACAAAAGTAGAAGCAAAAAATTTTAATTTTAAAATTAGTATACATTTAAAAAATTTATAAAAAAATTTGCATAAATTTAAAAATTTTAAAATTAATAAATTTTTAAAAAATATAAAAAATATATTTTTAGATTTATTAAAAAGTAAGTTAAAAATTTTAAATTTTATAAAATTAAAAAAATAAATTTTAAATTTTATAAATTTAAATATCTTATAATTTAAAATTTTTTCTTTTTTTAAAAAAAAAAAAAAAAAAAAAAAAAAAAAAAAAGCAAAGTGGAGTTGGTTCACCTAGGGGTGGGAACAGCTTGTTCCCACCTCCCAAATTTTTATTTGGGTATAAGTACATGAAACTAGAGATTATCCCCTCTAGTTCTAGATACCAAACGGGCCCTAAAGACAATATTCCTCTTCATTGATTTATTGCCATATACTGGTATTATTCGAAAGCAGCTTTTTTTTTTTTTTTTTTTTTTTTTTTTTTTTTGTGAAATTTAATGTTGTATAATATTACTTTTTTTTTCCCCTCTACTTTCTAATCAACATTACCTCGTTGCGCCTAGAGATCCCCTAGTTCTGTTACATCTAACTTGGAGATGCTTGAAAGGAGCCCGGCCGTGGGGTTACCGAACACATCTCAACCCATACAGCACACGAACGCAGCGGAAACAAAATCTTTCGTAGATGAAAATAAACGAGAACGATCGCAAAAAATAAACACGAGAATAACTAAACAAATAAAACGAATAAGAGAATACAAGGACACAAAATTTACGTAGTTCGGCTAACAATGTGTCGACTTACGTCAACGGGCAAGACCACCTCAATGTGTTCTTCGATTAATCCACGACACAAAAGTACAATGAGTAAAATTGAATTATAAGAAACTCTCTCACGGAGGCTCTCCACGTTTTTTCTCTTAATTAGGATTTTTTCAATGAAGTTCTAAAAAATAAAAGATGAATCACAAGAGTTAATATAACTTTGAAAACCTAATTCTAATAGGAAACGATCTCCACCGTCCATCCGAGTTTCCAAATCACTTCTAGTTATCGTCGATATTCTCTTAAGAATACTCTTTAAAATATTCCTAAATCATCCCTAATCTTTAGGAATAAGATTGGATCAAATTAGGATCAAATCCAATATATTCAACCCATCGCAAAGTTGAGTACCGTAATATCGACTCAAAACATGGTTTTACATTATCCAACAATGCTCATCCTCCCGCTGCAGCTATTCAACTAAATATACTTACCAAATGGCTCTAACTTCATTTCCTTCAAGTAAAAAAAACATAAATCTACCATGATCCCAAGGTAGCAACTATTGATTTTAATATGTCCATAATCAATTCACCACGCACTCGACTTCATCTGTGTCTTGAAAAAGGATCTCTTTCTTTCACTAGAAAAAGAGGATCACTTTTGGGTTACTCATCCCTTATGCCCAAATGCAACAATATTTCTTTAGTTAACTAATACAACTTTTGAAGCCTCTTAGAATTGTCTTAATGATGGCTTAAGCCACTTGCCATTGTTCTGCTTGTGGAACTCTAAATGTCAGTTTCTAGTGTTAGCAAGCATGTAAGTGGGCAATAATTTAATTAGATAAGTACTAGTTTATATTCGGATGTTATTCGACTTTTGAGCCCAATTGGTTAGTTCCAATATGAAGAATTGGTTGGCCATTGTTTCTTGGTCCATGCTAAAGGTAAGAGATCAAAAAGGTACTCACTATTAGAAAATTCTCCAACAATAATCTTTAGTTTTCTCATACTTAGTGGTTCCACATGTGGGGCACTTGAGAGGTTGAAACTAGAAAAATCTTTATAAAGGATAAAGAGGACCTGAAATCCTGTTTAAATCACTAATCTCTGTTTGGTTTAGGAGTCCTTTGCATCAATTAGTAATGGCCCCACATGTTCCCTCTTCTTCTCATTCTCTGCTATATTTAATAACAAAAGAACATCACTAGGCTAAACATAACTCTAATTCTCTTTAGCTAGTTTGTAACACATGATTAGGTACAAGGGTTGAAGTCCATACAAGAAGATGACAAGACGGCAAGATTAAAACTCTTGAGGTGTATGGTTTAGTCAGAGAATTATTAAGGATTGGAAGTGAAAATATTGTTTCCTTTTTGAACCTGAAGATGTTTCAAAGAACAAGTTTCAGAATAGGTGAAGTGTCTTGCTTTCAAGAAATATATGAAAAGTAAACCAATTGGTGCTAAGTATACAACAGTTCAAGCAACGAACCCAATAAGAAAATTAAGCCTCGACCTTTCCAAAATTTCCAAAATAATACTGATCATATCACATTGTCCACTACATAAATATCTGATAAAGTAATTATAGCTGAATTAGCATACTGCGAATTCGCTGGAAAGCAGGTTACTGTAATCTTAGATATTAGTACGCAAACATGCATCTCATTAATTTGTTTAATTTATCCATGGTCAAAAACTAAGAATTTAGAATATTCAAATGCAAGAGACCAATCCTAAAAACACCATTCGCAATCTTTCCATCTGCACTGTTAGCGTATTATATGTATCGTATATTAGTATATCACATATTAGGGTGCAACATATAGCTATCTAGTCATCACATGCTAGCACGACTCATTGTATCTTATATATATATATTTTCAATTGAAAGCCTAGATGGGTGCTCTATTTCCTATCGCCATTCGATTGAAAGAATTTCTTGTCCTCACACACCTCAACATAATCATGCATGTTTGTTCGTTTCTGGGCTAACGCAATTTAAACTGCTATGTTTTTAATCAGTCGCATTCCTTCTCTTTTTGTTTTACAGGACAAATCTCCTAATTATATGTTACATGGTCACTGAATCTACCTCTGGTATTCATTTGACCCAGCAGCAGTATGCACAATAATTACTAAAACGTCATGGCCTCTTTTTCAGCAAACCTGTTCCGACTCCTCGCTCACCTAGCATTCAGCTCTTTGCTCATGAAGGCCGGTTACTTGCGAATCCTCATATTTATCGTAGCTGGTTGGTGCATTGCAGTATCTTACCTTTACTAGACCAGATATATCTTATGTGGTTAATTTGGTTGCTTAGTATTTGCATGCCCCTAGAGAGCCACATATCCAAGCAGCAAAACACATTCTTCGCTCTGTTCAAGGAACATTATCTTCTGGTCTTCATTTCTCTTGCTGCTCTATTCCTTCCCTTGTGGCTTATTCTAGTGCAAATTGGGCAGGTTGTCCGAATATGTGATGTTCTACGACTGGGTTTTGTATCTTTTTGGGCCTAAGTATCTCCTGTTCAGCAAAGAAATAGCCCACCATCTCCAGAGCCATTTCTGAAGTGGAATATCATTTTGTTGCTTTTACCTTTGCTGACACTATTTGGGTTCGTCAGCATTCTCCTGATCTTTGTGTTTCTTTAGGGAGCGTTTGGTTTGCATAATCTGCCAAAAATTACTGAGAATTTCGATCGATTACTGCGTTTGGGTATTGTAGCTAAATAATCTGGTCCGAAATACTCCGTTCCAAAAGAAATAGAATTCCCCCAACAGGGGAATCTTATTAATGTTGAGGGAGACGGGAACATTTTATTTCTGAGCGTGGAGAATCTAAAAAAAAAATTAAGAATTTCTAAATTGTCCTTGGAACCACCTCAAAACCTCGTTTCACTTTCATTCTTCCTATTTTCTCACTCACTCCCCCCCCCCCCCCCCTCTCTCTCTCTCTCTCTCTCTCTCTCTCCTCTCCATCCACATCAGGTATTTTCTCTCTTTTATTTTTTTTTCATCATTATTCTCTGCATCCCTCCTTTTTTTTAAAAAAAAAAAATTACTGTATGAGATGGCCGCATGGCTATAGATCATGGCCGCATGGTTGTGTGGCCAGATCCATGGCCGTGCGGCTATAGAATTTTTTTTTCTTATGATCATTTTCATTTTTTTTTTTATTTTTCTTTTAAATATTTTTAACTTCCCAAGCATAGGTACTGATCCATGAATTCATGGATCTATTTTTTAATTTTTAATTTAAATTAATACTGAGTATTATTATTACATTTTTTTATATTGATTTAAATTTTATTTATTTAAATTCTAATGATAAATATACACATAAATAAAACTTTAAGTATAGAGTAATTCTAGAAAACCATGTCTATTACTATCTAGATTACTACAGTTTAAGTGTTAAATCAAACACAAATTTAATATCTATAATACTCCTTGATGAGATAAATGTATGAATCAAATGCAGAAATCATACAATACCTGGTAATCTTATTGCTCTGCATATAATTTTTCTTAATCTTTCATTCCTTAGAAATCATATATAACGCAAAACAAACGGCCCCTTATGACAAATGATCTACATTATTGTATTAATACAGCAATAGTTATCTTGCTGCAAATACGGTTTTACATGTACGCATAAAGCATATTGAGCTTGATCATAATATTTTGCGCGAGAAGGTTTAGTCTGCAGATTTGCGTTTATTTTATATTTCTTCTCACAAGAAGATGACATCTTTACCAGTTCCTCATCTACTTCTCATTTTACCATTCTGCTCCATCCAAAGATGCTCAGATTGCATGGGGACGTTAGCATATTATATGTACTATATATTAGTATGTTATATATGGGTGATGCTATGTGTACACCCCATAAAAGGTGTACATCCTACACCCCACCCCATCCTGGGGTGGGCATTCACTCCACCCATCACATCGAGTGACGGGTGAAATTCACCCCACCCCAGGATGGGGTGGGGTTGGGTGTAGGATGTACACCCCGTGTACACTTATATATACCCGTTATATATTGGGGTGTAACATATATTAGTGTTTAGTCATCACATGACTAGTACATGACTCTTTGTATGTTGTATACATATTTCATTAGAAACCCTAGATGAGTGCTCTTTTTGCTTCTTTACAGCACATTGGAAAAGATATATAACCAACATTTTTTACAGCTGCAGGATTCTAAATAGATTTACTGTTTTGTTCGTTTTGCGATGCAAATTTACATAAATTTACATAATTTATAAGCGGGAATCTATACTAAGTTACTATTTATACTAAATAGCTATTTTAGCTATCTTTTCCTCCTTTCTAGGTGTGAAGCCTCGACAGAAGATAAAGGCAACAAGATGAGAGGAGAATAGAAGCAGCAAAGCATAAGAGGTCGTGAGGCGAAGAGATTGTCACCTTCTTGCTCTTCTCAAAGAGGCCAATCAATAAAACCAACACTATGGCATGCCCCAGCTTTGTCTTCAACTCATTCACGGACTCTATTTTTAACCAATTCAGTCGTTCCTACCAGCATAAAAGCAAGTGCCACAGATTTAATGCAAATCATATATGATTAGTGTTTGCATATAAGATGTTTTACGGCAAAGTAGGAACATACCGGAGGTTGGAACAAGCCGAGGAGGTTTGACCCATGAGCGGATGTTTTCGCTATGTCGAGGTTACTGATGAAGAGCTCGTAGAGACCCATACCAAAGACAAGCATTACAGTTCCTATGAGAAAAATATCTGCAAGTGAAACAAAATGATAATTAGCTTTGTCACTCATTCAGAAATAACTGCATTTCTTTGAAGAATTTGTATACATTCTTATGGTTCAAGCTTCAAACATTTATGTTGTATACAGACCATACAGTCTAAATATAAAAGATGATATATACCTTCAATCATGTTGTTAAATGAATATATCATGTCATTGTAAAAATGTTGATTTACCCCTAGCTGAAAGGGTAAAATTAAAAGAGGAACGTATTTGCGCCACACACATGCAGATCACGAGAGTCATGACAATCTAATAGGTTCAGGTTTTCTGAACTTTCCTCCTAAAAGTAGTCTCAATTGAGGACCATCTCAATCAATCTTGAAAATTTGTACGTACATAATTGAAAACCATCATTTTTATGGAGTATACGAACAAGAAGAAAGCCAACATACAACATAATGCAGTCTATAGATTCACGCAAATGATCTCATTCATATAAGTAGCTGCTTGTCTACCTACCAAGAAACAATTAAACAAACACGTCCACAAACAAATGCATTTGCGAAAATTTTACGTTGGGTTTAGTGAATCAACCTTAAAGATAGAAGCATACATATATAAGCGACTCAACCTCGATCATTATTCAAAAAAAAAAAAAAAAGGACACATGAACCTAAAGCTAGCTTGTTCTCCCCGGAAATGAACCATCGAATATTAGCTTTGTTACTAGTAATGAGACCTCAATTAGGGGAAAAAAGGGGTATAAGCCATTTCACTCCATGTCAGATAAGTCATCATTACACGACAACGAAAACAATATCTCCCTCTCCATATGTGAAACCAATAAGAGATAGAAGCGGCGTGTATTCCCTAAACCAACCAAATAATATTATTTTGTGACTTGGAAGAAACCAAGCTATAAGGGAAAACATAACTAGACAATAAGGAGCTATAAAGCCAAATGGTAGGTGAGTGTTGCAATATAGACTAATGCAACCTAGGATCAACTCCTGTAGAAAGTCTTCTAGACATGGGAATAGTCTAGGGAACAAAGAACTATATCTACTTCTAGTTTAGCTGTAATTACTCGTGTCTTGTGGCCAACTGATCAAGCTTGCTAAATGAATATCAATCCCATTAATATGCGTCGACTTATTCCCATCAATATGCACGAACCACTATAAGCAGTTTAACAGTTGAGCTGATTCAACAATAAAAGATTCTTTTAATCATAGATAGTATCTTACAATTACCACGACCTATAGATGGTTTGTCGCATTTGATTGTCTTACCAATGGCTTCCACCAACATCAAAATCACTTTTCCGCTGCTCAGGAAGTACTCTGTGAAGGAATTCACCACAAATTGACAACCCTGCACCAATTGCTAGGTGTCAGATACATTGCCTGAGTGGATGCATATCTTGATTATTGAAGACATCTACTAGGATTCAAAAAAAAAAAAAACAAAGAAGCAAAAAACAAGAAATATCAGACAATTAGAACCTACTACTGCACATTCGACATGCCGTTGGCAAAAAAAAAAAAAAAAAAAAAAAAAAAAAAAAGAACAACTGAACAGCCAGGATATATCGAGCAACAAGCGGTGAGGCCCTACTGAGACTCAGACAATGCTCGCATCTATAGCATGATATTAAATCCTCATATTTCTATCTCTCTGTTACATTACATAAAAATCATTGAGAATTAAGTGTCAATTCTAAAGGAGAAGCAGCACATGCACAGCACATGGGGAGAATACTCAGAGTAGGAGCTCTTCATCATAGATAATAGTCGAATTACCGAAAGAGTTTATCCATTATTATTATTTACGCGAACAAAAATTGTGAGGAATATTTTGAAGAGCAGAGATGGTATGAACCTTGAGGAAGCAGAGGATGGATCCCATGAGAGAGCCGACTATAGCAAGAAACGTCATGAAGCGGCCTCCGTAGACCACCTGCACAACTTCAATCCTCAGAAACAAAAGAAGGAGATCGAGAGAGAGAGAGAGGGAGAGAAAGAACAGAAAGAAAAAGGCGAAGGCTTCGTCTGCCTTTTCGATTCTCTCCTCGAGGCTTTCCGCGTCCACGGAAGACCTGCAGACCAACTCCGGTCGAACGTCCGAGGGCTCGGCGATCGACGGAGGAGCGCGCGCGGAGGAAGAGACTGAGGAGCAGTTGATAGGCCTGAGAAAGGGGAGCCGCGGCGTCGTCATCGTCATCGTCGTCGTCGTCCTCCTCCTACTCCTCCTCATCGAAGCAGCAGCAGCAGCAGCGGGGGCGGCGGCGATCCTTTCCCTCCGCGCGAAGGATCGTATCCATCCCCATCCTCTTCCTGCTGGTGCTGGTGCTGGTGCTGGTGCTGGTGCTGGTGCTGGTGCTGCTTCGGGAAGGAGCAGGCGCAGAGAGTTCATGAGAGGTTCGAGGGGAGAGAATGTTGATTGATTAATGCTGCTTGCGAGATGGAGCTGGAGAAGAAGAGGAGGAAGAGAGCAAGCAGACGATACTCTGATTGAATCGTTTCGCAGGAGAGTGGGCCAAGTGGATCATCCTTTGTGGAGAATAACCCCACCACATGGCACGACGAACACTGCCAAAATGGAATGGGTTAATCATTCATATATTGCGCTCCTCCTGTTGTCCCAAGTAAAATTTTATTCTCCTTCTCTTTCAAAATTTATTGATAAAAATATATAAAATTGTTGGAGCGAGCATCTCGCTACGATGGAGGAGGTATCCATCTACAATCAAAATAAGTAAATATTATGCCATATTATGCCCGTATATTTTAAGTAAATTAGTTATATATTTATATCAGTTCAAATTTTTGAGATTAATGACCAGCGCCAGTCATTCGGCAAAAAAAAAGATTTTGCTTTTGGATCGATACTTTGGGTCCAAGAGTTATTATTATTAGTCGGCTGAGTTGTTATATTTAGTATTAAAATTAATTCAATCAAAAAGTGTGTGACGAGTCTTGGCTAAACTAAAATCTGAAAAATAAGATAACGGGTTATGTCAATAATCTAAATAATAAAGCTAGCGAAATAAGTCCTATATCGCCTAGTGATCTTGGACTCTGTTTGTTTGGGCTGATAAAAACGTTACATCGAATAAAAATAGAGTCGTGATATAATTAAGAGATTATAAATACAAATAATTAATAATAACTAGACTTAAATATTTTGAATCGATAATTAGGTTCAATGAGTTATTATTGTTAGTGACCGGCTAATTTGACAAATTTTTTTTGTCAACTATTGCTAGCTAATGGTTTAAATTTTCTATTTTACTCATTGACATTTTAATATACTTAATTTGACTTCATTAGTAATTTTTTAATTTTCAAATTTGAATGTGTAATTTATTGTTTTAGATTTAATTAGTATTTTTATAAAATGTACATAACTATAAATTTAGTAAAATAAAAAATTATTATAAATTTTGTATTTAAAGAGATATCAAATTATTTAAATTAAATAAATTAAAAAATTTGATACTAGAATTAAAATTTTGAAATGTTGGATAGTCTAATTAAAATAATTTATTATTTAAGTAAGTTTTATACATTATTACCAAAATTATTAATTTAGCAAAAAATACTAGCATATATATGCACTAGGTGCCGCTAAATATTTCTATGGGATCAATTTTTTTTATGGACAATCGTGTCAATAAGTTTATTTATTTTATGTGTGGATTATGAATATATATTCTATACTTTAGTTTAATCAACCGATTTATAGATGAAAAAGGATGTGATTGCATGTCTATTTAAATGAGAATTAAAATAATATATTAAATTTTAAGTTATATGATTTTACTCCAAATTGAACCAATATTTTTTCATCACTAATTTATTTTTCATAAATTTTAATGTTCAAAATTGAAAAGGATGATTAAAAATTTCACACAAAAAAGACAAGGGTTTTTTTTATTTTTTTAAAAAATTATTATTAAAATATTTAGACTAATTTGCATAAAAAAAATTTATTAGTTTTGTCTTTTAATTTTGTGTTTTTGATAAAAATGAGCTAATTTTTTCGTCTTCCGCCACTTGTTCTTTTCGAGCTCGCGGTCTTACTATCATATTCCATGCGACGTCTAAATCCTATGGCTCCGTTTGGTAACGGAGATAAGGGGGGAATAACCTCCTTATCCTCGTTTCATACCCAAACGAGAACCGGAAAAGCAGGAATCCGGATTCTTGCTTTTCCGAAATTGGGAGGATGGGGGTGGGAATCCGAATTCCCACCCGCACATGGAATTCGCCGGAATTGGCAAGAATCCAATTCTTGCACGGGGATGGAGGCCTCTCTCTCTCTCCACGTTCTATTTTTTCTTTTTTCTTTTTTCTTTTTTTTTTATTTCTTTTCCATACACTAATAATAAAAATTAGTTTTTTTATTTTTTTAAATTAGAATTTTTAAATTTTAAAAATTTTAAAATTTTAAATTTTAAAATTTAAAATTTAAATTTAAAATTTAAAATTTAAATTAATTTAAAATTTAAAATTAAAAATTTAATATTTAAATTTTAAAAATTTTAAATTTTTAATTTTAAAAATTTTAAATTTTTCTCTCTCTTTTCTCTCTCTCTCCACGGCACTTTTTTTTTTCTTTTTTCTTTTTTTTTTCCTTTCTTTTCCATACACTAATAATAAAAATTAGTTTTTTTATTTTTTTAACTTAGAATTTTTTAAAAGATATTTAAATTTATAAATTTTAAAATTTAAAATTTTTTATTTAATAAATATTATTTTTTTAACTTATTTTTTAATAAATCTAAAAATTTTATTTTATTTCATTTTTGAAAAAAAAATTATTAATTTAAAATTTATACAATTATTTTATAATTTTTTAAAATTTATATAAATTTAAAAATTAAAATTTTTACTCCCACTTAAAATTTAAAAATTAATTTTTATTTACTCTCATTTAAAATTTTTACTCCCACTTAAACTTTAATTTTTATTATGTATTTTTTAAATTTATATAAATTTAAAAATTAAAATTTTTACTCCCATTTAAACTTTATTTTAAAGGGCAAAATAGTCAAAACACATAATTATCCCCTCTCAATTTTTCTTATTCCTCTATACTCAACCAAACGCAATTTTTTCTTATTCATCTTATTCTTCTTATTCCTATATAAATTACCAAACACAATTTTCTTTAAACCCGGTATAACTCATAAACCCAACCAAACGTAAATTTACACTAATTCCTGCTAATACCATAATCTATACCTATCCCCGGTATAACAAAATTTTTTTTATCCCCGAACCAAACGGTACCTATGGATCTTATCGGAGCATTGCCCCTCGACGTCGTGCTCGATTTTTTTGTGCTTGTACTTGTGCTTGTGCCCACACCCACGCCCACGCCCACGCCCACACACATATCTAATCAGTACAACGTGGCGGGAGTGGGCGCGACTTTGAGGGGCGAAGCTCCGCGGAATCCATGAGTGAAAAAAAAAAAATAAAGGATAAAAATAAAAAATAAAAAATAAAAAGAATGAGCTATAGCAATCAATTTTTTTACTTGTTGTTTTAGAGTATATAAATATTTTTTTTATAAAAAAAAATTAAAAAGTCTGCTGGTATATCCATTTGGGCCTTACATCCTAGCTATATCCGATCCATTCAATTGATAGATAGATGTTGTTTCGATC
This sequence comes from Tillandsia fasciculata, assembly GCA_029168755.2. NCBI lineage: Eukaryota > Viridiplantae > Streptophyta > Magnoliopsida > Poales > Bromeliaceae > Tillandsia > Tillandsia fasciculata. The sequence goes on from CM054952.1 coordinate 199,825, forward strand.
ACCATGAATAAAGTGATTGAAAATGAATATTTTACTCATTAAATTGATAGAATATAATATATATATATATTAAAATATATAAATAATATTGTTTTAAAAAATTTATATTTCTAGATAGGTGCACAAATAAAGCACTTTACTTCTTATAATGTTATAAACAATATTATTTATATATATATTTTTAAATATATATATTACATCCATCCATCCAATATATGAGAAGAGACGAAGGATTACTTCACAATTCGTGAAAGAACATCTCACCGTTCAATTCAATGGGTGATGTATAGAAGATAGATATCATGTAAAAATTTTTATACCCTTTTTTGTATGTTTTTTTTGTATTATTATTTATTTATTTATTTATTTTTGACTCACGTGAAACGGTCTGTGGTGACGGATGCATTATTCTGATTAGCC